>NIPQ01090284.1:0-16266 GCA_002806875.1 Lepidotrigona ventralis hoosana
TTCGAGAAGTCTTCATAGTGAATTGATCTTCTTACACTTCAAGATGCTATTCCTTCTACTTCCCACGAATAAAACATGCTGTTAACTCCCCTCTTTGAAGAAGAAGGTGGTCCAATCAGCAGTTGCCCTCACGTTCCCGCGTCTGAACCTTAAAGTCCTAGCATCATCCTCAATCGTTTCTTGGATCGCAGGTCTGCGATCGTAGCCATATTGTTTGTGCGGGATTTTTCCTTAAGATCGTTGATCCCTCGTATCAGTAAACAAGGTAAAGTGCCATCGTAAGAATTATTCAATAAGATTGTGTGATTTAATGTAAATATGCTTCTGAAAGCCGGCTATTACGAAAAATAATTAAATACAAATATAAGACTATTATAATATCGATCTATTGAACTCTTACATTTTTTGTTTTTTTTTGGATGTTAGAAACCATAAAGTGTAAAAGAAAGATGGTCACGGCAACATGTAGCAAGCTAAATCAATTAACAAACGGGAAGAGTGTGTAAGGAAGCTTATTCTGTCGTTGTATGGTGTAGTCACGGACAAGGTTTCATTGGAATGCCCCACTCTATGTTACGGCACTGTGCCTTGTGAAATGCGGTGGCCCCGCAGCGAGAAAAACGGGGGCCCGACTGAACACATTAGCTCTCGGGAGTGTAATATTGCTAGTATGTTCAGGATTTCGATAACGAAAATAAGTGTCTGATACGCGGCTAATATTTAGCCGTGTTTTTGTTTCCTTTTCTTCATAAAATTATGCCCTCGTGTTTTAATTCGGTTACTGACAGCTGGAACGCGAGCATACCACGCGATCGTACAGTTACGACGTAAACCGAGGCTGTCGACTTTTAACACTGTGACGGTGTCCAGATTGTTCGCGAAGACGAATACGGAGCTCGCCATATATGATTTGACAATAAAAAAAAAAAGTTAAAATTATTTAAATATTCGTAATTACAATTTTACAAAGTGTAAGTGTATGTTGCATTGAACTGACGTACGAGACGCCGCTGAGAAGAGAACGGACGAGGACAGCGCATAAAAATTCGGAATAAAAGGGAAATTTACAGCGGAACTTGTAAGGAATCGAGTGACAGTGATGCGAGGAGACTAGAAGGAGAAGACTCGAAGGAAAAAGAAAAGGAAAAGGGATGAAATCTGAGAAAACACAAGGTGAAAATTTAGTGAAACTACAAGATAAGACTCGGAAGTAAGGCACATATCGCGTGGGCCATCTCTTAAGTAGTATATCCGATCTTAAGAGAGAGCAGGAGAGTGAAGAAAAGGAGAGACCGTACTGGTGACCCAGATTTTAGCGGGTCGAACGAGACAGGCAGAAGACACGAAAAAGTCGCGGTGGACTTTTTGAAATGGGACACAGCACAGCCTGGAGCTAAATTAGCCGCGATGTCCAATAAGAGTAAGTCCCAGCCGCAGCAGCAGCATCCTTCGCACGTGACAGTGGAACAAGTGCCACCACGATATCAGCCACCNGGTGACCCAGATTTTAGCGGGTCGAACGAGACAGGCAGAAGACACGAAAAAGTCGCGGTGGACTTTTTGAAATGGGACACAGCACAGCCTGGAGCTAAATTAGCCGCGATGTCCAATAAGAGTAAGTCCCAGCCGCAGCAGCAGCATCCTTCGCACGTGACAGTGGAACAAGTGCCACCACGATATCAGCCACCACCGCAGCCAACCAGCGGTATCCTCAAGAATCATCCTCACTTTGGTACAGGCCCTTCCGTCCCAACCTCGGTGTCTACCGCTGGTCAAGGTACCGTCGCGGCCTTGAATCATCATCAACCCGTCCAATCGCGGCCTGTGACGCAACAGAAGGATGTGCAGAGTAAATACTCACCGAGGATAGAACATCGACATCATCCTCAAGGCGGTAACACATTAACTGCGCCCGTCTCAAAAACGCAGTCTCATAGTTACCTTCAGGCCAAGGTCGGCCAAGGTCAATACCTGCCACCTAACGGTCAATATCCTACGGTAAACACTGCACAGACACCACCGCTCAGACAAAGGATTACCGACGACGAGTTCCTTAGACTCGGACCCGTGGAGATGCTCAAATTTGTCCGCAAGACTGAGAGCGACATCGCAAGGCTCGCCGCTGAGCAGAACCGACAGATACAGAGCTTGGTGAGTTTCATTAATTTCTTAAACCGTCTATTCTTTGCCATCAAATGAACAATTTTGAGCAGTATAATAAGCGAAAGATACATCGAGAAGAAGAAATAATATATGATAAAATAATAATTATAATTTCCTTTTACAATTAACATCAAGATTTCTTTGCTATTTTATTACTTAATTTCGCGAGAAACATACGATCCATGATTTTAAGCACGTCACACGGAAGTTTTTGAGGGTCTTTTATAGGTCACACTGGTCGAGCCCACCATCGTAATTTGAACCAGTCACGCACATATGAGTCCAATTGCGAACAATCTCCGTTACGATCGGTTTTTTTCTTTTCACTAAGAACTAATCAGTCGTAAAAACGTATTTATAAGCGTATTTTAGAAACTTGGAGTTATTCATAAAATTTATATTTATTCCTATACTGGATTGGATAGGAATTCAGTTTATAATGAAACGTCGATGATTCACGCATTCGTATTTCAGCTTGGCGAGCTTCGAGCATTAAAAGAAGCAAATCAAAGATTGAGCGATGATAATCAAGAACTGCGAGATCTTTGCTGCTTTCTGGATGATGATCGTCAAAAGGGTCGGAAATTAGCGAGAGAATGGCAAAGATTCGGAAGATATACGGCGAGTGTTATGCGACAAGAAGTATCCGCTTATCAGAATAAATTGCGACAACTGGATAACAAACAGCAAGAGCTAATAAAGGATAATCTAGAGCTAAAGGAACTCTGCCTTTATTTGGACGAAGAAAGAGGAGGTGGCCAAAGAGACGACGGAGATGGTTCAAGTTCAAGTACGAATGCTGAAGAAACCGCGCCACCGAGACCAAGACATACATCCACGTTTAATGGTAGAATAATCATGTTCATTGTGTTGATTATAGATGTAAACGAATTGTCACGTTTATTACAGAATTTGTATTTCAAGAATTTATAAATCTTCGGAATTTATATTGCAGACCAAACTATGCAATATGTAAGGAGTTTAGAACAGCGGGTAAAGCAACTCGAAGAAGATAAGAGTCTTTTACAAGCAAGAGCACAAGGTTGGGAGGTACCGCCTGGTGAAATCTGGGAAAATCAGAACAGTCCTGGCGAGAATACTCACATTGGAAGTCGACCAGAAGCAGTGGTCCGAGCTCTTCAGGTTCTTGAAGTTCGAGAACAATTGGAGAGAGAAGGCGGCCACGACGGAGAAAAAGCATTAGTTAGAGAAATGTGCAATGTAAGTTATTGTTTGGATATAAAGATGTCATTTTGAAGGAAATTGAAAATTAATTGTATTAATAATAACATGTGTTTTATTTAGGTTGTTTGGCGGAAATTGGAGGAAGGTCCACAAACGAGGCATTGATCATCGTATTGTAAGCGTGATTAATTAAACCATAGTGTAGTCGTTGCGCGGTCTGTTAATTCGGATAGCGTATTTAATAGTATTACAGTCATTAATGCAAATGTTATGAATTTTATAGATTTATCGCATGTACCTATAAGTATTTCGATGTAAGAGTCAATGTGCCTAGTTTGCAATATTTATATAAATATTGTAGTGCCGTTAGATTGCCTACATAAATTGTTAACAAACTTTATTTTTATTACAAATTAAGGATAATTTATTTTTGCATATCCCAAAAATCCTATCCTGGTATCCCAGAAACGCGTCAACGATTAATTGGCGAATAATTAGATGACGATTTACATATATTTTATCCTTGCAAAAACACAGTAAGACAAAACTGTTGCATATTTAAGAATGCCATTCAAGGAAGCAATCACGTACGAAGTTTACATTACACCCATATCCACAAAAGAGAACTGTTTGTAGACTGATCTCTATTTTTAGTCTATCAAAGAATCTTCCTTTCATAGCATTTTTTCAGTAGGAGTGAAACTCCTATACACTACTGCCCTATGTTTCCTGCAACACTGTTTATAAATCATTTAGTCTTGCAACTCTGCAATATAAAATGCAATATTGTTTAAATAATGGAATTAAAATTTTACTATATGTCATTTTAATAAAACATCGATATATCAAATGTTAATTGTATACTGTAGAAAATACAATTAATTAAGAAAACTATTAGAAGTAATCAAATTATAAGCGTAGCTTAAATTCAAAATTGATCGTAAAGTCCGAGTTACCGTAGATTTGATGTATCTTGGTAATCTTCGTTGACGATACATCTGTAGATCTTCGCGGATGTTCGTCGCCGAGTTTGCGCCAACCAAGATGAAAAGTGAAGGTGGGGATTGCAACTAGTCTCTTGTATCCGGAGAGATAAGGATTGTCGGTGATGTGCGTGCCCACTGGCCTCGGAGAGGACAACGCAAGATTCATCCTTCTTTTTGGGGTTCTGGCAGTGTACATGCTAGCCGGCGCTGCAATCTTTCAACAACTAGAGGCTGATCTTGAAGTGCGACAGGTATTTTTT
This sequence comes from Lepidotrigona ventralis hoosana, assembly GCA_002806875.1. Taxonomy (NCBI): domain Eukaryota; kingdom Metazoa; phylum Arthropoda; class Insecta; order Hymenoptera; family Apidae; genus Lepidotrigona; species Lepidotrigona ventralis. The sequence continues at coordinate 4,595 of NIPQ01090284.1, forward strand.
TTATTTAAGTTCCAACTTATTCTTTTAGTCTGTGTTTTTGTATTTGGTTATATTATTTTTAATTTACAATACAGGTATAAATCTTGAAGTAAAATTAAGCACATATATATATATATATATAATACTCAAATTTTGTTCACTATATAGACTGCAGAATTTTGGCGCGTTTATCATACTTTCCAAACATACCATTTGCAAGGTGGTCCAATTGCTCTTCAAAGACTAAATGAGTTATTATATGCATATGGAAATGCTTCATCATCTGGTGTCATTAACAAGAGCCGACGATGGGATTTTCTTGGCAGCTTTCACTTTGTGGGTACTATAGTTTCCACAATTGGTAAGATATGCATATCATCATGACTTATTTGAAACTCCAAGCATTTCGTCTTATAATGTAACTGAACCGTAATAATGGGTCAGTAGAACGCCAGCCAGACGCACATACTGGCCTTTATTTTATCTTATGCTTTTCTTCTTTTTTGTATTATTTCTTACAAGAATTGTAAATTTCAACGTATCAATAATTTATAATATTCTTCCTATATATACTTTGTATCTTGTACATTTGATTATTTTTTTCTGATAATTCGCTTTATTGTCAATTTATTGACGACTGTATTATCGCGTAAAAGTTGGTCATAAGAGCGTTAAATAAAAGGGTAAGGGTCGTCGTCCGCAACACACATAAGAATGTGCCGGTGAATTCCAGAATGTTAATATCTTGCGACCTAGTCTTGTAGTTATCCTCTCCAGTAGTATGTAAATCGATGCCTTCTACTGCATTTATATTTTCATTTTAACTTTGAATTTATATTATAAATTATTATCAATTTCGTTTCGCAGGATATGGGAACACTACACCGCAAACACGAGCGGGTAAAATAATTGCCGTTCTATATGGTTTTCTTGGTTGTTCCGGTAGTACAATAGTTTAATCATTAAGAATAAATGTTATCATGCACATTTATAATTTTTCTCGTTACTTTTTATAATGCAGGTGGGATTTTATTTTTCAATTTGTTTCTCGAAAGGATTATCACTTTACTTGCTTGGATTTTACGGACCATACACATCCATCGTATGAAAAGGCATATGCGGAAAAATTCATTGACATCTCGACATTCGTTCGGATCATCCAAAAATGAGAAATCATTACCAGACATACTCGATGACGATTATTTAGATCTAAATGAATGGAAACCAAGTGTATATTGGGTTATGCTATTTCTATCAATAATATGTTGTATGATAGCTTGCTGCGCTGCAGCAGTTTATGTTCAATTCGAAAATTGGGAATATTTCGACGCCCTTTACTTTTGTTTCGTTAGTTTTGCAACTATTGGTTTCGGAGACTTTGTTAGTACACAAAACTTGTACTACCCTTATATTCATTGGTACGTCTCGCGAAATCTTGATAATCTTTGATAATATATATACTATAGTACTGATATAAAATTTTCTCGCATACAGGTACCGTTTTATTAACTTCATGTTTTTGCTGATTGGTTGCTGTTGCACATACTCCTTATTGAACGTAACTTCGATTATAATAAAACAAGGATTAAATTACATTATACAAAAGATAGAATGCAAAAATCAGAAAATGGCCGCAACACATTTACCAAAGAGAAAGTCTTCCTTGTCTACGATTTATTTTTCAAAAAGAAGAGGAACAAGGGTAGTAGCAAGGGATTCATTTAAATCTGATTATTCGGAAACTCCAAGAAGAATGTCTGGAGAACTGATTTCTATGCAGGATTTTTTTTCAGCAAATAAAGTTTCGTTGGCCGTAATGCAAAAAGAGTTATATGAAATGGCTCAGTTACAGAAGGGAGCTAGTTTGAATTCGACCACATCTAATACCAATGTGCTTAAATCCGATGCAGTTGGCCCTCTGGCCATAGTTAGTGAAAAATTTAAGAATAAAATTTCAAGAAAGAAATAAAATAATTTTGAACTACCAAAAAAAAAAGAAATTAATTTATTAAGTATTTTTTCTCCAATTGTTAATATAAATTTACTTGATGTCTTTCAGTATTAATTAGTACCATAATTAGTAACATAATAGTTTTAAATAAAGAGAAAAAGAGAAAAATATAAAAATATTCTTACGGCATAGTGAACCAAGTAAAGAATTGTAGGATTTAATTTTGCGGTGTATAATAAATCGTACATAGATCAGTCATCGGGTAACTTTATTTAAGTCACGTTACAATACAGTTCTCCATGTACTCAACAACATTAACAAACATGCATTCTTTTGTCTTTGTTTTTTTAGAATATTTATCATATTATGCATATATAATGCATGTAAAACAAATTTTAAATTCTCTTGCCAATCTGTGATATATGAAATTACATTCAGGAAATTATGGTTTGAAATATTAATAGTCGGTATATAATTTGATAAACCGGCAAAGTGTAACAGACTGCAACACTATTAATTTTACATGCATCATAAAATCACAAAGACAAAAATTTTTTTTGTCTAGGTAACTATCAATACCTTCAACTTCAACCAAATATTTCAATTCGATGAGTAAGACGGATGCTAAAACTCTGACACTAATCCATGTTAGTGTGAAAAACGAGCAATTCTGAGAAGTTCGCGCGAAAAAGAAATTTGATTGATCGAAAGTCTAGACCGAAAACACAGATATTTTTCTCTAAACGAGAATCGATGCGAGTAATCATGACAGAAAGTTATAAATTACGAGAAAGAGTAAAAGTGATCGGGCGATTCTTTACAGACTACAACATTTTGTGTAATCTACAGACAACTGTTTCATCGTCAAAGTCAGATATAACATGTAAATACTACGATCAGGTCTATAAAAAAAAAATCACATAGTATAGACGAGATTACACTGATCTAAGATTCTTCGTATTTTCCAAATTTAAGCTGCGTTTAAATTTCACTTTAAACTTGAAGCTCAAATTCGATCAATCTAACATCCATAATTGAATCACATCGAATTGAAGCTTTTTTGAAATTTTAAAAGAAACTACTAGAGTTAATGCCAGTGATGTATCGACAGTAAGAGGACTTTTTCTACCTGTTTGCGCTCTGTACTCATAATACTTTGAGCAAAGATCTCAATAACTAACATTCCCATTGTATTAAGTCTTAAATCTCCATGTTTGTGTTTCCCATTGTGTGTTAACATTTAAATCTTCGTCCATGTTTTCGCCCTGAGGCTGAGAGTTTTCGCAAAATAGTGTGTACTCCATTTCAATAAATTTGTTCAAAATTGTGACCGAATTACGGCCATGACATCATTATCAACCATACAACCAACAAAATAGCGTTCAGTGTTTCGCACTGACGCTAACCAAGCTGTGCTCCAAATACTTCGCAGCGGAGAATCAATTACCCCTCATGGGCACCAATATTTGGCAACAGCAGCAAAAAGCACAGTGTTTCTTTACTGTGCACAAACTCGTGAGATTCATATCTCATTAAATTGACAAAACCTCTCATTGAGGTTGCCACAGATCTTTTCAGCGTATGTCACGCATACGAACAAATTGTTGCCCAACTATTTCTAATCCATTGCTTATCAGATCAACATCATCAGATATTTTGATTATTCTCGGTTTAAAGAAATCTGAATTTGTCTCGCACGTCTGAATATAATCGGACAACACAAAGTGATCTTCAATAAGTACCGGTGGCTGATTTTGATTCTGTCGATTACGTGAACGCGGTACTTGATCAGCCGGCTCCATTAGATTAGAGTGCTTTTTTCTTTGATGTTGTAAAAGTTTTGCCTTATAAAAATAAAACAAATTTTTAAATTAAAATATAATAAAATATAATAATTAAATTTAGATATAATAACTACAGGTTTGTATGACTTACCTTACTAGCATATTGTTTATGACACCATTGACAACTCTGTGGTGTAGTTGTAATGCTGCCAACAGTTTGACTAAATGTTGGATTTGGTAAATCGGAGTAATTCGACTCTTTCTGTCGATTACTTGGTGGTAAAGCAGCTCCTGGATGATTTTTCATGATATGTGCTTTACGTTTACTGCTACTTTTATAGACCTGTAAAGTATATAATATAAAAAATATATAAAATAAATAGCTCAATTTATTGCGTGAATGAATATAAAGAAGCACCTTATCGCAATATTGGCAATAATAATCTCGTGTTTGACGTAAAATTGGTAAATTTAATTCTGGCACAGATTCTGGTGCAACGTCTGGATGCCTTTTTGCCAGATGATTCACAAGCATTCCTCTTCGTTTAAAACCCACCAAGCATTGATGACATTTATAAACGAAACGATTATAATCATTAGGGTTTACCTAGTAAAAATATGTAAATTATTAGTAAATATTATTTTTTGTTAGATAAGTCTTTTAACAAATAAAAATATACTTTTGGAACAAATTTTTTAGTTTGTGTAACTTGTGACATTTGTTCTTCAGTAGCTGTTTGCGAATTATGTAATTTTGTCATATGTTCTTTTAATTTGTCTTTTCTTTTAAATTGTCTTCCGCAATTCGCACAATGAAATTCTCTATAAAAAGAAAAAAAGTTATTATATATACATATTGCATGATCTTTTGTATCCTATATAAATTTTACTATACCTATGATCAGAATGTTTTAGTAGATGCATCTGTAATTTATCTACTGTAGCAAATCGCTTTGGACAAATTTGACATTTGTGTTTTCTTTCACAATGATGTGCTCTAATATGTTTACGAATAACCGAATATTTAATAAATATTCTTTGGCAGTAGGGACAGCTAAACGTGCCATTTTCATTTTTATGAGTTTCGATATGATCTTTTAACATTATGCTTTGACTAAATAATTGTCGGCACATTGGACACTCGAATACTTGTTTATTTTCTGAATAACAGAAAAAAATAAGTATAAATAATGTGAGAAATGAGAAATTGAAATTATTTAATATAAGTGTAATTCACCTCTGTGTGTTTTTAAATGACAAGAGAGTGCTGAATTATTCATGAATCTTTTGAAGCAAATATTGCATGGCAGTGGTTTTTGGTCTTCAGCACCATGCACTAAGCAGTGCTGTTGCAATCGTACTTTTGTTGCGAAACGTTTATAACACATTGAACACTTATATGTAGACAAAGAAGTCAATCTTTTTGCTTTCTTTAAAGATAATCTCCCATGTTGGGAAACATGATTGATCAATTCTTTTTCTTTTTGAAACTGTAATCCACATTGTGGACAAACGGTAGATTGAGTTTTAGTATTAATTTTATCAGAACCATGGACGAGAGTATGTAAATTAAGTAAAATTGATTTTCTAAAAATTAAACCACACACAGAACATTTCCATTCTTTAGAATTATTTTGTCTTGAATTTTCTTTCTCTTTTAAATTTCTACCGCGAAATACTTTTATACGTCGGGAATGATTATCATCTAGTCGTGACCAAGTAGATATCTGATTTTTGTGCTCTGTAATTGAAAATTGCATAAATATAAATAAAAATTCGAATATTATGTTTAAATTCAAATATTAAACTATATATACCTTTATCATCTTTTATTTCTTGCGTAGATTTGAGCGGTATTAAATTTCTACGAATTGCATAGTCAGTACTAGGACCAGCTTTTAATTCTTCTTTTGGTAAAATACTTCTTGTGGTCAAAAATACTATTCCGTCTCGTTGTTGACAAATTACCAAATTTTGTTCTTTATATGTTAATGCAAGTCTAACAAAACGCATCCAATTTGAAGCATCTGCATTATTAATAAAATATTTTAAATTAGATATTTGTATTTTATTAAATACATCTTGAAATTATTTAACACCTACTTTCATTTGAAACATCTACTTTTAAAAATTCTTTATTTTCAGTTTCATAGAGCAATGGCAATTCATTCTTAAATGGTATACCATCATAAGGATATAAGATACCCTCTATGGGTCCAAATTGAGTACGTTTTTGTATGTAACGTTTTGCAAACACTCCATAATCTGATCCGCCTGATATAATTTCAGAACTGGATAACTTGTTTATAGAAAGATACGATCCTGGCAGTGTTGCTATAGCACGAGATGGTACCGGCTGATCTGCTATTGTACATACATTATGTGAAGTGCAATTATCACCAGTACACATATCATCACATTCATCACAACCTATAAAAAATTTAAATTCAGTTTATCATATATTAATTATAAAAATTATCGTATATTAATTAAAAAAAAATAAAATTACATACAATTCTTTTTATCATTTATATGACGCTTTGAACGTCTCACATTCTTTTTTTCATTATCTTTTTTTTCTTCAGTAGGTATTAAAATTTCATTAATTTCTTGTTCATTAGATGCAGCTAAAGGATCTGCATTATTTTCTTTATTCGAATTTTCTGCAGTTGATGAAAGATGTGTAGAATCATCTACATCAAGATTTTGTGTTTTAAACGAATTTATAACATTCATTTGGTCATCTTGCATAACAAGAAAATCTCTACTTAATGTAAAATCTGTACTTGGTATGCCTGTCAACATCAATGGAGCTGTTGCTGATTCTAATCCAGAATTTGGCTCTATAAATATATTTTTCAATATATAATATACTGTAATTTAATCGTTATACTTTATTTTAGAGACAATATGAATTTTACCTTGCATAAGAATCAATTCACTACCAACACTAGACACTAGTTGTTCCTCATTTTCATTAGCAACAAAGTCAGTAGAATTATCTGATTGTTGTACATTCGGTGTATCAATTGGATGCGTTAGTTGAGAAACATAATTAACATTTGTTCTTTCATTTGACTCAGTTGAGGATATTAATGGAGAAGAAGAATCTTGTAATACCACAACAGAATTATGAAAAGGAGATGGTGGAAGTTGTACTGGAGTTGGTGAATATCTAGCAGCTGAACTCATATTGGGATCAAGAGGACTAACACGGTGTTCAAAATCTGAAAGTGGAGACGAAGGCCTAGGAGAAAAAGAAACTTGTTCGTATGTAGGAAATAAACGGGAGTATTCCCGTGATGGATCTTCCACATATTCCACCTAATAACAAAATATTTTCAGACATCATATGTGGATAAATTAGCTATAAAAGCGTATTTTTATAAATTTACTTACAGTTAAAAATAACAGTTTATTATTATTCATTTTTTTTTGTTGTTCAAATGTTGATGAAGGGAAAGAATGATCTGTAGGCCAATTTACTGAATTGTCAGACACTTTATCGATATTGTGTATCTCAAAGGAGTTAACAGGGGCCCCCTCAGGAGGGCCCCTTGGATCCATTTTATTTCTCCTTCTGTACCAGAATGGTTACATCTGCAACCTGCTAAAAACATGCTTTAAATCTACAAGAAACTCTATTGGTAAAGGATAAACAGAATTAAAGATATTCGATCGTTTTAATCATATAATGATTATATTTGTAGGATTTTAGGATCGCTGGGAAAGTATGATAACATCTGCGACAGAAAAAAAGTAAGGATATAATGTTTGTGTTTTTGGATTTCGTAAAATAGAAGACTTACCATCTTCAATGTATAAGTTTTCAAAGTAGATGCACTTTTTGCCTTGTGATGCACCTGCTGCAGTTCACTGGTTCGTCAACAATCGACATTATCATTTTCATAATGCTGATTGAGAACCACTGAAATGGCGGGAAATTTTCGAACTGACAGATACAATTACTAATACATAACTTCACAAATAATTTAAAGTAATAGTTTTTACAACTTTTGGTTAATCTAATCTGACGTTAAAATTTTTTATAAAAATTAATATCAAAACGATGTTATCTTTTTCCTAAAATAAATATAATTTAATTAATTATTATAAATATAATAAATATAATATTAATATAATCAATTTACTTTTATTTATTATCCGCAATACTGATATATTAAAATACATATCTGAAAGTAATGTCGAAGTAGTGTCATTGATTTTTTACTGATTTATTAATAACAAAAATTTAACTAAAATAATTTTATACATTAAAAAATCTTCAACAACGTAGAAAACAATCTAATATATTAATATACTGATATTATACAAACTTTATTTTAACATAAAGTAAAGTCGATAAGTTTTTGTCACGCGACAACGCTTATTTCCACCCTTCAATTTATGAATGGGGATGTGGTTTATATGTGTGTGTATGTAGGGGATATCTTCAATAATTTTCCTTAACAACGACACAATAACGTGTCAACAAGAGTATAGAATGACTATAATACATTTTACCAAAACGTAAGAAAGACGTCGCTTATTTTACAGCCACCATGGTATACATGAATGAAGTAACAAATCTGATGGATCGGATGATGAAAGTGAATATTTTTCATCCATTAGAGAAGCTTCGGATGTTGAGAGATGAGGAAAAGACATTTCTCGATCCGAATTTTATAATGAATGCGAGGCATCGTATGTCGCGAGAGAACTTGTCTGCTTCGCCTGTGAATAGCCCCGTTTTGACAGAAGCTAGAAAGTACGATATAGTTAAAAAATAATGAAGATAAAGAAATTACGAAGGATAATGTTGAAATTCATTTCGTAGATTATTGATGCAAGAGGAGACGAAACAATTATACATGAAGAAACAGCAACGATTTTTGGAAAGGGAATTGAAAAAATTTGAAATGGAAATAAGCAAATCTCGACCCAAATTCTCGAAATCCTACACGTGTACGAAGAGAAATTTTATATCCTCGGACGATGATTTTTGGAGGATATCTAGGAAATTAAGAAACAAGGTTAGTATGAGTTTTTAAGTAATCATAAAATATATTTTTCACTGTAATCAGAAATATAGAGAATTCTTCGTAGATAACAGTTGAAGAGAAAAAGAATCAGATCAATCGTAATCATAATGAAAGTATAGATACTGTTTATAAGAAAAATACGATAATAGAAAACGACGATTCTTTGTTGAAACTGGAGAATGAAAAAACAGACTGCGAAATATCATCTATTGGAAACATAAAAATAACGATTAAAGATAAAACTAACTTTGAAATAGAAACGCAACGTTTACATCTTTTAAGGAAATACTTTGATATTTTAAAACGACATGCGACGGAAAAACAACGCTTGCGCGAGATTAAAATGCAGATTCAACAAAATATGATAAGGAAGATAATGAGAAAGTATCTCGATATTTGGAAAACTCGTATGAGAGATGCGAAAAATAATGTTCAGAAGCAGACAGAAGGAAAAGAGATTTCCGAAGAACGAAAAATTGAAATGTTTATAAATACAATTGTAGATTGTCAGAAAGAACTAATGAAAAGGAGTCAAAAACCAAGAACTAGGAATGATATTTTAATGGCGGAAGAATCTAATAAAGTACACATGAAGAAAAAAACCAATTATTGCAAACGTATTATTGTCGAGCCACCAGCACAATGTCGATTAAATGCTCAGAAACAGATAATAGAAAATCAAAAAGCTAAACTAGCCGAACAGAGCAAAATAATCGAGGAATTGAAACTGAAACAGATGCAAAAAGAAATATCATGGGCAAACAGGGAGACAATGGACATAGCAAAGAAAACTCTCACTAATTGTGGACGAAGCACGAGGAGAACATTGATTCAGTTAATGCAACAAAATGGTTACAGGTAATACCGATTTTTAGGATATTTTTGAATTTACATTGATAAAGAGATTTATAATAGATTATGTACATCTTCCTGAAAGAGACGAAAATTCAACGATATCTCGACATCCACCGGATCCACCAAAATTTCTATTAAGAATGGAAGCGCGAGCAGAGGCTAGACGAAAACGAGTAAAATTGGCTGAAGAAATACGTAAACAGAAACTCGAAGAACAAAAAATTAAAGAAGAAGCTGCTAAAATAGAAGAGGAACAGAAGAAGAAAAGATTACAACAAGAGGTCAAAGTATATTAATGTGCAAACTAAATGTCATAAACACTAATTTCACCTCACAAACTTTGTTATCTTTTCAAGAATACAATTGTTTTTGTAATTATGATTAATGTTGTGATTAGTGTTTCTCTGAAATAATAGTATGATGAATTTTTTTATTCATTTATTGATAGGCTTTAGCTGAAGTAAGAAGATTACGAAAAGAGCAAGAACAAAATCGACAACGTGAAGTAGAAAAATTTCGAAGGTTAAACAATGTAGCAGATGAATTCTATCGAAAATATCTTCTACGACATTATATAATGAAACCATTCATAATATTTATCGAAGAAGTACAGATTAATACTAAAAAGGCAGAGGATCATTATAGAGAAAAATTGACAAAGAAAATTTTTACAATATGGAAGAAAGAAGTAGACATCCAATACAAAATGAAAACTGAAGTTGTTGAATTAGTTTATAATACGAATTTAACGACTAGAATATTTAAAGAATGGAAACAGGAAGTTAAGGAATTAAATTCGAAACGTCAGGTTGCAATAGATTTCCATGATATGAAACTCTTAGATAAATATTTTAAATTGTGGCAAGTAACAATACTCGAGTTTAAAGCAAGATTTGAAGAAAAAAAAAAGTTAGTTAACAAAATTTATGAAAATACATTAAAAGTCAAGTATTTTGGTATTTGGAAGAAATATCTCACGATTGCTGCAGATATTAAAGAAAGTGAAAAAAGGAAAAACGAATTGCGACAGTTAGTGCAGGAAGTGATTCCTGACTTTGATCCTAAACAGAGAGGTGTAGCATTGGAGGATTAAAATCAATCTATAACACATTGCATGACAATGGTATGTTTAAGTTTATATAACACAATGACTGTTATTCACTTTACATTATGTTGTATAGAAAAGATGTAAACATTTATCATACTTAATTTATGTATATTCAAATCTTACATGTACTATACATAACTGATTAATATAATTTATTATTTTAATTAGTACAATGGCCACTTTATCACAGTTATAATGAATATACAAATGATGTATGCAATAATAGAGTAAATAATTAAATCTATAATCAAGATCAGGATTTTTACGTCACGATATGTTTTTATTAAGTTCAATACTATGAGAAATAGCTTAAGATTAAGTACCTTGTTATTATAAAAACAGGATAAAGATGAACATTAAAGTATATTAAAGTGCATTGTGAAATAAATATTAAAATGTATGTATTGCTTTCACATACCGCTGTGCCTGTTGTTTTGGCCTTCATTGTTTTAAATTTTCTAATGTTCTTTGCGAAGTATCATCTCCCATACAAAGTAAATTTAATAATTTAGTCTATATTTACTATCTAAGTTTTGCAACAAAATAATCTAGATACATTTTTTAACATTCCATGGTCATATGGACTTCCAGCTTCCAGAAGACGTCGCTCATTTGATGTTGTACCAAGGTAAATTAACCAAAGATGATATATTAAATAACAAACTATTACTAGCCCAACAAGCAAACTGTAGAGTGCACATGGTCATATGGACTTCCAGCTTCCAGAAGACGTCGCTCATTTGATGTTGTACCAAGGTAAATTAACCAAAGATGATATATTAAATAACAAACTATTACTAGCCCAACAAGCAAACTGTAGAGTGCCGAGACGAAGCAAAGGGCAATGCTGAAACAATATGTACATTATTACACTTTGATTGGGTATTCAAAATAAACAGTTGCACGACATGTTATCTATCCAACTCTTATATTCTGAGAAAGCAAATAAGAGA
>NIPQ01090285.1:0-30725 GCA_002806875.1 Lepidotrigona ventralis hoosana
TATATATATATTTTTTTCTTATAGTATTCTTCAAAAATGGCTATCATGAATGCCATGAATGCAATGGACTGGAATATAAAACAACAATGTTTAGATAGTACATTGTCATTGACAGATGTACGAAAAAAATTATTTCCTACAAGTAAACTTGATCGTGCACCAGTGTTAAGTGAAAACAAATATACACCAAAAACATTGGTAGGTAATTGGTTTGAACGCAGAGCAAGTGATATAAGACAACCTGATGATTGGAGAACTTTATATGAGCTAGATTATAAGCTTCATGTTAATAAAACTTGGAAAATAAATCAAATNAGCTTCATGTTAATAAAACTTGGAAAATAAATCAAATTGCAAAATGGGAAAATAAACTTGTTCAAGAGGTATATAAACATACATAAAAGATATAGTCAATTATAAAAAATAAATTATACATAATATTTTTAAATGACTTTTAATATTTTACAATAATATTTTCGTTATATATACGTTATATATACCCAATAAATACAATTTCGTTATGAGGGCTTACCACCAGAACAATTTTTTGATCATAAAATGGAATATTATAGTAACATGACAACAACTTATGATTTGTGTTATAACATTTTACCAAAAGATCTCAAAGAACCTAACATTAGATTTTATAATGCAAGGTATATATTATTTCGTATGTATATTAATAACAAGTAAATTATCTAAATATTTTAATATTATATTTATATTTTATTAAATTCATGTTTTATATTTGGAGACAGAGGAAATGGGTTCCTGAACAGGATTTAACGAAAAGTTTTGGTACATTAACTCAATTTGGCTTAAAAGATGCAATAAAAGAAGAATTATACAAGAATTCAGAGGAAGGCATAGCCAAATGTCGATGGTGGTCTACTTATAGGGAAGAAATTGGAAAATTACAGCCATTAAATATTGAACGAAATACTCAGTAAGTTATTATTTAAGTTAAATTATAATTTTTCATCAGATGTATATTTTGATTTATATTTAACTTCGTTGAAGATTTCACAGACGAAAAGTAAATTTTAATGTACCAGATCTTACACGTTTCAAATCACCGAGTCTGAACACTTCACTTTCAATGAAAATTAAAAATTCAATGTCATACAAAATATAGGAAAGAAATAATATAAAATATATTTGTCCATTAATTAATTTATTACAAATTTTAACAAAAATGTAATATCTCGAATAAAGATATTACAATATTTATTTTATTAAGTTATTTTAATATCACATTGTAACACAATAAACATTATATATATTTTTACAAATACACAGAACACTTTAGATTTCATTATTATATACATACACAACTTTATCTGTTCCAGAACAGTTCTTTTTTGTATTCACAAATATAATAATTAAATTAAAGAATCAAATATTATCAATATAAAGTAAATGCAATTTTACATTATTTCATTAATTCTTAAACTTGTTGAATTACATATATATCTTACTAGTGAACACACATGGAGAACATTTTCTTTTTATCACAAGATTGACAGTTTAAAATGTCAGATTAATTTTCTGTCAAAACCAGTATCCTATTATGCGCTTAACTTAATATTATTGTTCAAACTTGATGTTTTGCAAGTTGCGTATAAAAAAAATAATATTTATTTACAATGATTTGTATGGAATAAAAAATTAAAAATGATAAAATTTTATAATAGAAAAGTTTATACTGGCAGTACATCGCTTGTTTATCAACAGATTGAGATATCACTGATTACTATTTGTTAAAATAGAAATTTTAAAAATACTATTTGGAAAATAGTAATCAACTGTTTGCAAAAATTTAATAACTTATTCTAGTATAACTAATAATTAAAATACGTACAAATGTATATGGTAAATATATAAATTCAATAAGATTGGAAAAAAATGTATACCCAGTCTAACGTAATAAAGTAGTACATAACACTATTATATTTAACACAAGTGAACCACATAAAAGGGCTGGTAACCAAACAGGATTTGTTACAATAGTGGCATGACTAGGAAACATTTGCATTTCAGAAGGACTATCATTCATATTCATGTTTTGTCTTAATGAACACTGATCCATAAAAATTGAATTATTTCTTTTGTTATTTTGAGATAATGATGCTTGTGGCGTACAAAAATTAGTTGATGTAAGTTTCATTGTTTGGTTATTAAATGATTGATTTCTTGATTCTGACATTGGAAATTGAACATTTTGTTGAGAGAAAGATCCAACAGGACTATTATTTTGCTTCAGTGTATAACAAGATTGTGTTACATCTGACATGACCGAACACTGATCAAATTCATGTATAGACGGTTCTCTAGATGGGCCAAAATTAGAACCCACAGAACCAAAGCCAGAACTTTGACTGGATGACCTGGACAATGAAGGTATATCTATACCTTCTTGCCAATAACCACCAGCGATCCAGGATGTTTGCATAACCGATTTCAATTTCGGTGGTGATAAAATATGTTTTTTACCAGCCTTTTTAAAAAGTTCGGAACTTTTTGTGCTATATACTTTCGTTTCAAAAATTTTAGGCATTTTAGCTGAATATTTTGGTTTATCCTCTCCCAATGATAATATACTTAGTGTATTCAGACTATCATTCAATGAATAACTATTATCCACCATATTTTTTTTACATACAAGTGTAGAATTGAATACTGTATCGTTATTGTTAATAGACATTGGTGAATACTGTGATTCCGGATTTGTGCTATATAACAGGAGTTATTTTTCGTTATATTATATATGAAATCATTGAAAAATTAAAATGTTAAAATTACTTACAATAAACTTTGAGAAATTGTAGATTTACAATTTACTGGATTTTCTGTACAAAGCAGCGTATAATCTTTCATTGTATTTGGCGTCGATCGATTAACAACAGTTTTGTTTATATTATTGGTAGTTTTAACATTAAAACTCTGCTTACTATTTGATGTTGTTGTACATGCATCAAATAATACTATATTTTTTGGAAAAGATTCAATTTTCTTGAATGATATATTTTTATTTACCATACTTTTATGAGACTTAGGCATAACATTTATAAAGCTTATAATTGAAATAAACAATATTATCTAAAACAAAAATGTTTAACTGATGTTTAACTAAATTCAATGTAACACATTTTATTTCAATTTATTAACTTACCATATGATACTGAGTTATATATTTTAAAGTAAACCATGAATTCTGCATATCTGTTATGATTAATTTTGTGTCTTTAAAGGGTAAAAGTATAATCGTACAAATCCATAAAAACATAAGTAATATATCAGAACTTTGTTTTTTTGTAGAAAGTATCCAATAGGCACAAAATTGAAAAAATAATCCTCCAATTGGTAAAAATATGAATTCCATGTTATACACTATTGTAGATCCTAATATTGTGGAAATTATTCTGCATACTACTTCAGAATATTTTGAATTCTGCAAAAGATAAAATTTATTATTTACTGTATTATATTATTTATTACAATACTTACATTAGTAATTACACAAAATGGTTTTTGTTTGAAGAACAACATTTTATATTGTGCAAGCCACAATGCTTGTTTATGTAATACACTATTTACTATACTTTTACATTTTGCACACAGTGGATATTGTTGTTCTAAACTATCTTTAAATTTTTTTATTTCATATTCATAGTTTCTTTCATTTTTAGGTATATAATTAGATAATTTTGATACTTTTAAGTTCTCTTTCATGTTACATTGTTTGCAGAGACCATTATTTGCACCTTTATCGATTGTTGTACCCTGATTGATTGTGCAGTATCTTTTTATTTCATGCGAAGGTGTCTTGTATTGTTCTGGTATACTATATGCGTAATCACCATTCTAAAATTTGACATGGAAGAAAATATAGGAATAATATTCCAAAACACATGTGGAATTTTAAAAGATATTGCATTGGTAGCCTGTTTCAATCCTATGTTAAGATATTCCAATAACTTTAAAAATATTTAATGAATCAATTAATTCAACCTGGTAAAATAATCAAAAGACATTATACACAAAATTTCATTGATTCACTGAAAATTTTTGGATGCGTTGCATAAGTATGATTTTTCAATACCATAAGTATGTTTAAATAATATACTTTACTGAATATTAATTGAAGAAAATGATTTACCTTGGAGAAACCATTATATTGTTCACAATAGGGACACATCCACCAATTTAGTTGTTGTCGCCAAATCTTTGTGTTTTTATTACAAAACCAGCAATTTACTTTAACAGGCCATCTTAATCTAAAATATAAATAACGTATTATATAATTATAACTGTTAAAGGGGAGGAAAAAGAAATATTTACTTAAGCTTTTGGAAGACGGTGATAATTGTGACAAATATTAGTAAAATGATGGTAAATAGTGACATAAAATTGAACAACAAGTCAAATTCCATGTTTTATGTGAAGGATATATAAAAACTGAGGGCGAAGTTCATCTCCCGCCGACCGGCTAGAGTGTTTTCACCTTAACCTGTACAGTCACGTGGCGTATTAAATTTCTATGTTATATTTTATACGTTATCTCTTCCCTGTTATCAAAGACACTTGTTCTAAATTTGTTATAAAACTATAAATTAAGATTAGAGCATAATGTACATTAGATTAGAGCAGTATGTACAATTTTCCGCATCATCGCTTACTTTATTCTGTAAATTTTTAAGCATGTATTCACTACCGTTATCGTTCAATCTTACCAACTTCGTGTAGAAAAACAAAACGAATGTAATTTTAAAAAAAATATATCATTAAATGTAGTATCGAATAATAAATTTAAAGTAGCATTTGATTACTTTACAATTACTTTACAAATACTAATCTAAAAAATTATTTAATGAAAATTGAAAATTGAAAAGATAAATTAACGTTATAATGAAATATAACACATTGATTATTTTAAATCATCCGAAATTGGTAAAATAAAGGATAAATATTTATATAAAGATCAAAAAATAATGGACAATTTATAAAATTATAAATAATCTTAAAGGGTAATTTATAATGGGCGAATGTAATCGATGGATCGATTATAAAATGCTTAATATAATTTGTATTAATTTATGATATATGAAGAATATAATTTATTTATTCAACTTATCGATTTATTTGGACTATTATCTTTTATCTAATATTTCATTAAAAATATTTTATAAACAATGTACAGAGAATATATATTAATCGATATAAAGTAACTTTCGATAATGCAGCAAGTAATCGATTTACAAGTTAAGATCGAGTATTCGCACTGTAGGTTTCAATGACAAGCAATTCTTACAATAATATCACACAGAAGTAACAAGTTTTGAACTTTCTTTCTTACTTGTTTTTATAAGTAAATGAACATATAAGAACGATATTATAATCAATAATTGGTTATAAATAGTGAGTGCAACAATGACGCTCACAAATAAGGTAACTGATCAAACCTAAACACGCGTGGTTTTTCACAGTTTAGCACAGCTCAGTTTCATTCTTGTATTTTAGATGGAAATAGATGAGAAAATTATGAAGGGAGAAGGTTTTAAACCGTATTATATTACTAAAATTGAAGAACTTCAATTAATCGTAGCTGAAAAAAGTCAAAATTTAAGGAGATTACAAGCACAACGTAATGAGCTCAATGCAAAAGGTATTACATTATCTTACAATTATGTTTACAATTATATTTTCTTTTTTTTTTATTTTGTAGTTTGCAATAAAAGTGTCATTTTTTTTGTAGTACGTATGCTGCGTGAAGAGTTGCAACTTTTACAAGAACAAGGATCATATGTTGGAGAAGTTGTTAAACCAATGGACAAGAAGAAAGTTTTAGTTAAAGTGCATCCTGAAGGAAAGTTTGTAGTAGATATAGATAAGAACATCGATATTAATGATGTGACTCCAAATTCGAGAGTTGCACTACGTAATGAAAGTTATACGTTACATAAAATTTTACCAAATAAAGTTGACCCACTTGTTTCTCTTATGATGGTGGAGAAAGTACCAGATTCTACATACGAAATGGTGGGAGGTTTAGATAAACAAATTAAAGAAATTAAAGAAGTTATTGAATTGCCTGTTAAACATCCTGAATTATTCGATGCTCTTGGAATTGCTCAACCTAAAGGTGTACTCTTATATGGTCCACCAGGTAGGAAGACTGAAAAAGTTAATTTTTCTTTCCATCTTTAATTAAATTCAGTGATATTATTAAAAAATTTGCAATTTATTTTTAGGCACAGGCAAAACATTATTAGCAAGAGCAGTTGCACATCATACTGAATGTACTTTTATTCGTGTATCTGGTTCTGAATTGGTACAGAAATTCATTGGTGAAGGTTCACGAATGGTTCGTGAATTGTTTGTAATGGCAAGGGAACATGCACCATCTATAATATTCATGGATGAAATCGATTCAATTGGAAGTTCTCGTATTGAATCTGGTTCTGGAGGAGATAGCGAAGTAATATATATTACTTTATATACATTGCATTTCTAAATTTTAACTTACGCTAAGATATTTTGTATCACATTCAGGTTCAAAGAACTATGCTTGAATTACTCAATCAATTGGATGGTTTTGAAGCAACAAAAAATATTAAAGTCATCATGGCTACAAACAGAATTGATATATTGGATCCAGCGTTATTAAGACCGGGGCGTATAGACCGCAAAATTGAATTCCCACCTCCAAACGAAGAAGCGCGACTTGATATTTTAAAAATTCATTCGAGAAAAATGAATTTAACACGCGGCATAAATTTAAGGAAAATTGCTGAACTCATGCCTGGTGCATCAGGTGCAGAAGTGAAGGTATTTAATACAATCTTTCAAAGTATTATTATTACAATAATAATAAAATATTCTTCCTTTCTTTGTTTATTTATTTTTGTCTAAATTGTTTACTTATACATTTTAGGGTGTATGCACAGAAGCCGGTATGTATGCTCTCAGAGAACGTCGTGTTCATGTTACCCAAGAAGACTTTGAAATGGCTGTAGCAAAAGTTATGCAAAAAGATTCAGAAAAGAATATGTCTATCAAGAAGTTATGGAAGTAATTAGTTTCATCCTATAGTTATACTGGTTTGCACTTTTTTGTAAAACTATTTACAAATTCTATATAACTTCGATTGAAATATATACAAAATACGGAAACTATATAATTGTAAGGAAAAATACATTAAAAGAAATTACTATCAATGTAAAGATTCAATAGTGTGCATCTAATTAAATGATATGATTAAATAATACTATATTATATTAATATTGTATAAATCAATACTTTTTGTATTAATACACAGACATTCTATTTCACATTTAAAAACAAGTTAATGTTTTTCTTGAAAATATAAATATTTTCTAAAGATTCGTCTCTTTTTCTGTATCCCTACTCCTAGATTTTTTTGCATATGGCGGCATGTAGTACGAGCACGATGTGCACATCTGTATTGGCTTGTAAACAATAATAATTTTCTTATAAAGAGTATACATAATTGTAGTTTCTTGTAATTTAAAATGGGAAGAAAAGGAAAAATTGGAAAGCAGAGGAAAGATAAATTTTACCAATTAGCGAAAGAAACTGGTAAGTGTTTAGGAATGATATTGCTTTGTAAATGAAGAAAAAAGTTTTTTTTTTTTTTTAATGAAATAAATAATCTGAAATATAGAATAAATTTCATTTACTTTTACTTCATTATTAATTTAATTTTACTTCGTTATGTATTATCTATTAGCAAGTCTTTCAATAGGTTATGTTTTATAGGTTATAGATCACGTGCTGCCTTTAAATTAATCCAGCTGAATCGAAAATTTGAGTTTTTACAAAAATCTCGAGTATGCATAGATTTGTGCGCAGCTCCTGGAGGCTGGATGCAAGTCTCCCGACAGAATATGCCAGTTTCTTCTGTAGTAATAGGTGTAGATTTGTTTCCCATAAAGCCTATTCCAGGATGTATAAGTCTGGTAGAAGATATTACAACAGACAAATGTCGTATATCAATATCACGCGAATTAAAAACTTGGAAGGCTGATGTTGTACTACATGATGGAGCACCAAACATTGGGAAAAATTGGCTCCATGATGCGTATCAACAAATTGTCTTAACTTTAGCTGCTCTTAAGATGGCAACACATTTTTTACGACCCGGTGGTTGGTTTATTACCAAAGTCTTTCGTTCAAAAGATTATAACGCATTGGTTTGGGTATTAAAACAATTATTCAGAAAGGTATACAATTTCTCTTAGCATATAAATATAATTTTTGTTAGATTAATATTGCATTTATATGTTTTATCTAAGGTACATGCAACTAAGCCACAAGCATCACGTATAGAATCTGCTGAGATTTTTGTTGTTTGTCAGTATTATATTGCACCAGATAAACTAGACCCTAAATTTTTAGATCCAAAATATGTTTTCTCAGAATTAGAAATTGAACCTACAAATAAATTGAATGTATATAACCCTGGAAAAAAGAAGGATAAAGTGGAAGGTTACCCAGAAAATGATTATACTTTGTATCATAAATTATCTGTTAAAGATTTTATAGCACATGAAAATGCTGTGGAAGCATTGCAGAATGCTTCTGAAATTGTTTTTGATGATGAAACAATAATAAATCATGAGAAAACGACTAAGGAAATTAAAGAATGTTGCAAGGATATTAAAGTATTAGGTAAAAAGGATTTACGAAATTTAATTAATTGGTGGAAGGTAGTAAAAGAATCTTTAAAAGAAGAAGAACCAGACAAAAATGGAGAAAATTTGCCTGATAAGGAAACAGAAGTACCATCTGTGACTCAAGAAGAACTGGAAGATTTAGAAGATAAACAAATTAGAAAACAAATTGAAGAACTTAAAGCAGAAGAAGTTAGAGAGCTTAAACGAAAGAGAAAAAAAGCTAACAAAGAAAGACAAAAATTAAATGAACGGCTCAATTTAAAAATGATTCACAAAGGAAACGAAGGTCCTATACTGGAAGGAGATAATATGTTTAGTTTAAAAGAAATTAAAACACATCAACAGTTAGAAAATGTAATAGATCAAAAACCTGATATAGTAGCAGAAAGTGATGTAGATTCAGATGCAGAACGAAGAAAACCAAAAAAGGTTACATTTAAGAAGGATGGGGGACATTTAGATAGTTCAGGTTTATATTATAAAACAGAAGACAGTGATTCAGAAGATTCGAGTGATGCTTCAGATAATGATATAGATAGTAATAAGTCGGGTTTAGGTAATTATATAATTTCTTTTTACATTTATAAAAATTTACAATATTTTCACGTAATGGAATTTTAGGTTTAAATGAGTCTGATAATGAAGATACAAAAAATATCAATAAAAGGAGAAAAATTATTGATGAAGATTCAGAAAATCCTTTATTAACTGATTTAGATTATAGGGATAAGAAAACTAAAAGAATTCATAAAGCAGAACTATGGTTTGAGAAGGATATTTTTAAAAATTTAGAAGATGAAAAGGATGAAGATTTTGAATTAGATAAAATGGTTGAAGAATATAAAAAGAAGGGCGGTCGTATAATAGGACAAAACGATTCCATAGATAGTAATAAAGAAAATGAAATAGAAAAATCTAAGAATATAGAAAGAAAGAAACAAAAAGATATAAAGGACAATGACCATTATAATAGTGATGGCACGGACTCCGATTATGATGTGGACAAAATGGTTTTAACAAAATCTAAAAAAGACAAAATTGGCGACAAAGATAATTCTCAAGCAATAAGTGAGTATATTGTTTAAATATAAAATGATTAATTAATGTATACAAATAAGCACGAAGCATAATGTAACTATATTTATAATATGCAGATATAAAATCGAAGAAAAGAAAACGTTTATCAGAAGAAGATTTAGCATTAGGATCATTGTTAATTCAAAGTAAAAAAACGCGAAGGGATTTAATAGATTCAGCCTGGAATAGATATGTGTTTAATGATGAAAAATTACCAGATTGGTTTGTACAAGATGAAGAAAAACACATGAAAAATGTAATGCCAGTACCTAAAGAGTTTGTTGATGAATACAAAAAACGTATTGAGGATTTAAATGTTAGACCAATCAAGAAGGTAATAGAGGCAAAATCAAGGAAAAAGCGAAGAGCAATACGTAAATTAGAAAAAGCAAAGAAAAAAGTAGAAGCAATAATGGATAATACCGATATTAGTGATAGAGAAAAAGCGAAACAAGTACAAGCGTAAGTACAAGTTCTTAATTACAACAATTATATTTCTGTATGATATATAATTATAATTCTTCCTGCAGGCTGTATAAAAAAGCCCATAAAGAACCGAAAAAGGATGTTGCTTATGTAGTTGTGAAAAAACACATGACACAAAAGAAAGCAGTAAGACCACCTGGTGTTAAAGGACGTTATAAACTAGTTGATCCAAGAATGAAGAAAGATTTACGTGCGGCGAAAGCGAAGGAAAAAACTAAAGGACGTAAAAAGAAAAATCATGGTGGTAAACCATCACGAAGGAAATCTAAAACTGAAAAGAAAAAATAATTTATTTTAAATTAAAAATAATAAAATTAATTTGGCATTAACGAATTATTTTATTTATGCATAAAATGATGGTGATCTTTAAATATCTAGTAATCCTAAATTTTTCATGCAATGCAATAAAAATGTGAGAAAACGTTAATTTGCATACAAATATAAATAGCACATTTTGTACATAAGTACATATTGTGTGTGTATAATTTACACAGACATTTTTATCATTAAACCAGTTTTGTATATTGTCACGTTCCCCCAAGGGAAGCCTTTGTTATTTTTATAAAAATACCAAAAAACTTATGGCGCTATGGGAACGCACAGTTTTGGGATCGTGTTGACAAGGTAGGGTGATTATGAGAAAAGTGCGTTTCGTTTTGGAATCGCCACCAGACTCATTCAATGTGGCTACTGATATGGTGGCCAACCCCTAAAAAACCTCAGAATGGACTCTTTTTTCTTGGTTGTTAGGGGCCTTCTCTATTTTAAATAGGCTGGGTATGGAAAACGGTCACCCATCCTAGATCGAGTTCCTCACGGTGGTTGCTTAACCTGGGCGATCGTTACAGATCCGCAGGTAAGCTACACTCATTGATGGATTATGATTTTGTATTTTTGGAATTAATATATATTGAGAACGAACATTGCAGGGACTCGATTATCCTCTTATCCCCATCCTGGTTGCCGGCCGGAAAATTAGAACGATTATAATTAGAAATTGATACGATTGGAATTAGAATTTATACGATTGAGATTGAAGAATTAGAAGCACGCGTGATGACCCGCAGTGACGTAGACAACTCAAACGTCACAATATATATTGTGCATTTATATTTATTTACACTTTTATAAAATTAAATAAATAATTAAGATTTGCAAATTGAGAAAAAATTCTATATTTAATTATCTTATCTAAAATAAAAAAGAGAAAGCAAAGGAATACAAACGTTCATACCGAAATGAGAGAACCTAATATGATTCATAAAGTGATATAAAATTAAATGATACAGAATGTAGATGAATTTTACTATCCTGTCCAATACGTAAAGTCTCCCATGATCTCCAAAGTCCCACTATGATCAATCTAGTATTACACTTCCTCTCTTCTTCTGTGCTTCTACTGTTAATGGCATTCTTTCTGAGTGTATTCCATGCATCGAACATTTTGATGCAATTGTGGCTGCGTAGTGTCGGAACGCCGCGGTCGATGTCAAGGGCAAGGCCGATGGCATTTAGAAAGATCGTTTGACGCCGTTGCAATGAAAGTGGCGTCGATGAAAGTTTTTTTGGCTCATTGCCAAAAATCACATCATCGCTTTCCGGCTTCATCATTGATGTGGTTTCTAGAAATATATATATATATGTAAATACATGTATATTTCCTGTCACGTCTTTTTCTTATTATTGATTTACTTGTCATTCGAAAATTTCTTATTATTAAAAATTCCTTTGGCAGGAAATATCAACAATGATGTAACTACGCAAAGGTGATCCTTTGCAGCGGTCGATATCAAGGCCAAGCTGGTGACACGTAGATTTCATAATACGATGAAATGCAATATTCTTGGTACATAGCAGCGAGTCCATTGAAAGTCAATAGATTTTGATTATATATTCTTAGATTTTTGTAAAAGAATTTTTCAACATACTATTTTATTACTGTAAATTGCGACGTTGGAATTTCCTTAAAACATGTCTTATTGATGTTAAAGTGGAGCTGCCTTTAATGTAAATTTCAAATGATAACAGTCTTTCTTACGTTCGTTAATGTCTATTTATTTTCGTTATCTCCTAGGAAAGTTGTGATCAGATCAATTTTAAAGGACGCGCCGATAAATCTCCGACGTGACAATATCCACTTGCTCCAATTTGCCTAGTGCCAAGTTTGTATTAGGCGCCAAACACTTGTAGGCGTTGTAACGATGTTCGTAAATCTTAACGGTGTGCCACCAATAAATTGATGATTTTCAATTGAAATGTTTCCAATTGTTTTTTTCCAAGTCATCAGTAAGTATATTTTTATTGTGAAGTTTATCCTGAAATGAATATGTATATATGTTCCGTATTTTTTTCGTATAATATCTTATATCATACATATTAATTTTGGTTTGACATAGAGGTTAGTTATAAAAAATACAAGCATGTAAACAAGTATAGAGTATATAAACATACGAAAATTATTTGTTTGTACTATGAAACAATATTCTAAATACAGTTAGGTTATTGATTTCTTTTATCGAATGGCATTGGATCTGAAAGTTGAACTTCGTAAATTCTGAAACCTTGACTAAAACCGATGGTTTCCAACTAGAGTTAAGTTATGACCGAGAAATTGCGCCAGAAATACTCGTAATTGAGAAACAGACTATTCTGTAACGTATGACAAGCATGTTTGATGAAATGTACTTTTTGACGATTATTTATTATGGTAATTGTGTGATAACTATATTCATTTTTTAAAAATCCATTTCAGATATTGATAAAATATTTCTATATTTCTTGTTTACAGTGATCTTTTTCAGTAACAT
Organism: Lepidotrigona ventralis hoosana; assembly: GCA_002806875.1. Lineage (NCBI taxonomy): Eukaryota > Metazoa > Arthropoda > Insecta > Hymenoptera > Apidae > Lepidotrigona > Lepidotrigona ventralis. The sequence continues at coordinate 13,067 of NIPQ01090285.1, forward strand.
GTTAGTCGGTCAAGTTTTCTGGCTTAGGCTCTTTTATGAAAGGTTGTCGATGCCTCTGTATATCTTTACGCGGTTGGCGCTTACGTCAAGGGCGACCTCGACTTTCTACCGTTCCTAATCTGTACGAGAATCGTTTGCGAGACAAGCATTTTATTTCCGTTCTATGTGACGCCAGATATGTAGAAGTCTTAAGCCTTTGTAATCTTTTTACGAATACATTGAATAGTTCATTTTCTCTTCTACCGACTGACGAATACAGCGTCATTAGTTAAATGTATCAGATAGAAATCTCATTCAATTTATTGCACTATTGTTATTTATTTGGGCAGTTAATTAAAATACGTTCAATCGTAATTTTAATTGGCAGCAGTTCCGACAAAACTTCCCCTTTTCTATATTGCAGTAATATTATTCACGTATTCGTCCTTTTGAAAGGCTGTATGTTGGAATCTTCCCTTTGTTTGTTGGAATCTATATTGTTACTTCCACGTGTAACCTTGAACCATTAAATAAAAAACCAGTAATCGAATGAATAACGTCGAACTGAAAAGATGTGATGATTGATAGTAAAAGTAAATATTGCAAAGATACGGATCAGAATGAACCAGACAGACGTTTGCGAGATCGAGATATAGGGGAAAAAGATAGAGAAGCTATGATGATGAGGATAGATGCAGCGAGACAAGGGCTGACGCGCGGTAATTGAGAATCGTTAACGCGTCCTCGAGGGAGATCGAGCGACTGGATTTTGTTAGGTCCTCTCTTACTCTCTATCGTCGTTACCATCAGCCTGTCTTCCTCTTCTCGTCCCGGCTTCCTAGCCACGGCGCTGGTGACCTTCAACCGATCAAGAGTGGATGGACCTCGTTGGCCAGCGGGCCGAGGTATAAGGTCAAGGTTGCTGTCGTCGGTGTGCACGGGATATGCGACCTCCGAATGCATCGAGCGAGATGCGCGCGCAATCGACGCATGCGCGCTGCCAGCCGGCTTGTCGTGCGTCGCAACGTGTCGCGCAAGTCATTGCCAAGGTCTTCGCTGGTCACGGGCAAACCGTTATAAGTAGCGATGGGCATGAACTGAAATGCAATTTTTTGACATATATCGTTAAATATTTTTTTAGAATGTTGGCTTGAATATCTCGACGATTAAACATATTATGCATTTGTAATGTATATGTATTTTTAACGACGTTGACATTTTTTATGAATGAAATTGTTTGATTGTTATATAGGTTATGAATGAAGCTAGTAACTGAAGTATTCAAATGTCGATTGACATATGTTAATCGCATAGTCGATCGATATATTGCAAATAGTGTAATAGGATATACATCCAATAAGAAATCGAATTCGTAATAGAACAAATATATAAAAGAAGTAATGTTGGCTATTAGGAAAGATTATTTTAAGACTTATGTTACATTTGTTTCAATTAATTTTACAGAATCAAAATATGAAATTACGAGAATATCAATTCCATCACTAGTCGTAAGTTGCCGGTTGAGACTGATGCAAGGTCGTCGACGATTGTTTCAGGGTAAGCTGTACTATTAACGCCTATCCCGCTAAAGCATTTTCTACATTCTACATTGTGTCATGAATTTAGAACTATGATCACTGAGAGTTATTGATTACTGATTAATACAAAAATTGCAACCATTTAAGATATAAAAGGAATGAACGCATAAACTATATATTTGAATATATTTTTTACATCTCTTTTTATCTAATATATTTGCTAGTTTTTATGATAATTTGTAAAGAAAAAGAAACATTATGTCAATCTTTATCTCAGTAAAGATCATAGAAAAAAAGATTTAAATGTTTAAATATTTCTGATAAATCTCTTATAATGCAAGGCAGCGAAGTATTCTTAGATCTCTTTTCTGATATAACCTACTTATATCTATGTCATAGAATATATTTTATAATGCACTTACTGCTTGAATATAGTTTTTATGAACTTTGTATAAATTTGTTGTTGATAAGAATGTTTTTTGAAAGAAACATATTTGATATATATATATTTATACATATATATATATATATTATTATTTGGAGAATTTTTTTTTCAATAACAGTTATGAAATTAAAAAGATGAATAAATTTTTAGAAATTTTTACAAAAGGGTAATTATACTAACACATGTTTTTTATTATTTTTTTAGACTTCTAGAAGAAAAGGAAGTCATGAAAGAAATAAACATGCGCCTCGCGACGCCTGTGTCACGACACCTGGCGTACATCCATGGCCAAGGTCCTCCCCGGTCACGGGCAACCCGTTATACGTAGTTGGAGCTAACACTTGCTCGAGGTCGCCCATGACTGTCTTACTCGCCCTAAGGCTCGGAAAAAAGTTGATCTCCAAGCAGAGCTATCTAATATGCAACATAGAGATGAACATTATTTTAATGATTTCACTTTGAATTAAAACAGTCAAAAGCAGAACTTTATACATTAAAGGTAAAAAGAAAGTTTAATTATAATTGAATAAATAGATTGTTTAAGTTATGAGTACTGAAAACTGTTTAATTTGTAAATATTTAGTCTAACTCAATAATCCAAAATGTAACACTAATATCAGACTACTGTAGTTACAATTGGTTAAGAAGTTTTTTGCACTAAATCATTACGTTTCAATTTGATTATTATTTATTAGCATTGATTATGAGATCTGAGAAGTTGTGTTTGTTGGAAACTGAGTCGAGGCCGGGTCACTGTTTAAGGTCGAAAGATTGCCTATTATTAGATAATTTTCGACTCAATAGAAAATTAATTTGTCTTATATATTATCTAATTATAAAAAGTATAAGTAAACGTGTATGTTCAAAAATAGAAATTGCTTATGTATATAAAAAATAAATAAGTTCAATAATTAGTGAGGTAATTTCTGCAAGTAACTTCAAACGTGTTTCCATTAAATAACAAGTAATAAATATTACTTACATCTATCAATATTTTCTCTACGTTAAAAGTTAAAAACTTTTACTCATTATATAATACGAAATAGTTCTTGATCATATTAGAAAATTTCTTTTTCGAGATTCAGTTTTAACGAGTTATAAAAAGGACAAGATAGGACAAAGCTTAGTGGAACGACTTAAAAGTAAATTCTCTTCAATGTTCTTAGATTTCCAGTTCCTCTCTTTTTTCTTCTTTACCTAGAAGAGATATTACCGGTACCTATACTTTTCTCACGATAGAAAAGAGTTTGAGAGTTGATGTTGGGCTGTCCGGGGGTGGCAAGTTCAAGGTAGCCATGTCCGGGTCACGTCCGGGCATGCTAACCCAAATACGATTACGGTCCAAGTACAGTGGAGAGTCGAGACAACAAAGTTGAGATCCAGTTGAAGTTTGCTAGGCCAATGGAACAAGGATCTAGTCCAATTCCCCTTTCAGAATTACACTCCCGAGCGAACCTGCGGCTTCCTTGATCCACCGCAATGTTTGAAAGGTTTCGCGCATTTCGCATAAAGATTCCACCATCAATACTAACCACGTGAAAATTTTTAATCACGAAAGAAAAATTGGACTGTTTTCCCAGTTTGATGAAATATTTGTACTTCCTGTAATTTTAATGTTGCTCCTTCTTCTTTTTAAGATATCTTATCCAAAGATATCTTCTCTTTTTTCCTTCATTTTTTTCTATTCGAAAGATTTCATTATTTTCCACTTCGTTGTTTTTCACATGTAATCCGATATTTTTGGACCTCAGTTCAATTCATCGCACGCAATTTACTTATGTTCGCTTTTAACGAACTATCGGTGAAATTACTGAACCTTTTAAGCGTTAATTTTTGCGATTCGTGCAACTGCATTATATTCATGAAAGAAGAGCAATAATATGTAGTAATCGTAGATCGTTTCATGTCGGTTACTTTGAGCATCGAGTCTCTGTAAATTATAAATACAATTTAAATCTTGTGATATGACGAGAAGTATTGAATGTGAATTCATTAATTAATTAGAGTTAAAGTCCACGTATAAACAAAAAGAAACACTTTGTATTTAAATCGTTCTACCATTTTCAATCTTCTTTACAAATATACAAAATTTTGATGTTTTGCACGTATAATATCTATATACTTATACGTGTGTTTATTTAGAAGGATGCAATGTGCTGCAAGTTATTCGCTTAGTTGCGAGGATTATCGCCTTGTAATAATGTCATCAAGACGTCTCATTACGGAGCGCTTATTGAACACGCGACTCTCAGAAAAGAAGTGAATCAAATGAGAAAATATTCTTGTTTATCACTTCTTCGAATTTAACCATCTGATTCGTACTTTGTTATATAGACGTTTATGTCGTGTGACATTGTTGAATTATCAACATTAGCACTTGATAATAATTAATGGTTATCTTAAATGATCTTTTCTGTAACGAATCTAAATTGCAAAATATCTGTAAACAAGAATATTTTCTCATACATTGGAGTAATATTCTTACAACCTTATTATAATAATATATTCTTACAATGTTACTATTATTGACTATTTTACCGCTAAAATCAATGAAACTTTATCTCATTCATGACTCTTCCATCGACTGGATCATCTTTTTCTGATTTTTACTAAAAAGAATTCAAGGAGATTTCTATCTAACAAAACCTACACGTTTCATTTTCAGTCGAATCACAATTACACGAATGAATGGGAATTCCGTGAGTGGCTTTCGATTAAAGTGACCACCAGAGCTGATCAGTCGTAGTTAGTCTTGCAGGAGGCAAAGTTTGTCCACGGATTTCCTTCCCGGAAATCGCTTGGTTTGCCCACCATCCGGCCGATGTTCACGTTTCTCCTCGGAGTTGGAAAATACATTCGCCCTCTTTTCCTATTTTCCGCGTGGGACGTGCATTCAAGCGCGGTAACCTTGAACTTCATTCGCCTCCTCGGCTGTTTCTCTCTCTCTCTCTCTCTCTTCTCTCTTCTTTTAACTATGGTCTCTCTTTTTCTTTCCTTGTCAGCATACTATCTTTCCTCTCTTTCTCCCTTTCTCTCTTTCCTTTTAACTACCCTGTTCCGTTCTCGTTCTCTCTCTGGTTTTCTATAAACAACTTTTCTATTTTTCTCCTCTCTCTTATCTCTCTATCAGCGTACGCTGTTTTCCTCTCCTTTACCCTCTCTCGTGTGATCTACTGACGTCACGGCTATCGACCCGAAATCCCGAGACTGGCTCTGTGTATCTATGCTTGCATGCACGTGGAGGATTTGCACGTGTACATTGCTTATGATATGATCTTCTATTTAATGCGTCTTTCTGTACATACACGAATTCCATAAATTCCACACCTGTTATACCGTTGCCGAAGTGAATTCGGCATATCATCAAACAATATCGTCGTTGGCACGATTTATTTGGGATTTGTAAATTAATTCTACGGTTTGATTTGATTGGTATATATGTAGAACAAGGAATGACATTTATGATTGTGTGCTTTTAATTATGATATTACGCTTTATAATCACGACATTATTTACTTTGACATTATTTTAAAAATGTCTTATAAAATTAGGCTCTCTCAAGGAAACTTGATTTTTCGCATTATGAAATTTAAATTTGTCTTGTAAAACGTAATTGAATTATATTAACTTATTTTCATGAAAAGACAGAAAATTGAATTGCTATATATTACCAATTGTATATATAGTTAAAATGATATAATATCAATTACGTACATTAATATATCTCGTGATAACTTCGCAGGAGTGTATCAATGTTAGAGGCGATAAAACTGAAGTAATTTTCAAAATTGTAAGTCAAAATTCTCAAATTACATCGGCTACTTTTTCGCTTCCGATTACCTCGTTTTTTTAATGCACGTATCTATTCATGTTAAGAACAAAATTTTAACTGTACATCTTTCAATATCTCTCTCCTGTCTTTTTCTACGATTTCCTTAATTACTAAAGTGGATACTTTAATCACAAATAAAAGTTTTTAATTATAATATGATAACGTTGATTTTAATAAATTATAAATATGTAATGGAATAGTGGCATCCAAAAGAGTAAAATAAGTAACAGCATAATTTTTGAACAGAATTTGTAATTGAAAAGTATATACTGGAAAATTTTTTTATCTTTACGTCATTTAATTTTTAAGAGACAGATGAGACAAAAACTGTTCTTCTAAACTTATGAAAAGGCTATTATTATTAGTTCAAAGTAACATCTTTGAATACGAATCACTTGTTTAATTTTAATACACTTTCTAAACTTTACACTTTCAAAATACACTTTCAAAATAATTGCTATTTACTATTGAATGATTGTACAAGAACATTTCCTTCAGCCATCAGTTTCTTATTAATTTGTATATTTAATAGTTACACTTATGATTTTATGATCTTCCGTAACACGCTTAATTACATTTAATTGCAGATGATTCATCGAAGTAGTTGGAATTTGGTTTCTGCATTGCGCTATGAGCAATTTTTGTTGATCCACGTACACATAGACGCTCTGTGCATTCATGCTCCAACGAGACGTCATGTCCTCGTGATCTGTGTGCAATTGTGTACACATAGTGCACGTCAACGTAAGCTTATGTACGTCGTATCAAGACACGTCAAGGCCACGACCGTAGAAGCGAGGATTCACGATGGAAAATCACGATCGCGACGATGGAAAAACGAAGTTGTCCGCGAAAATCAAGTAAGTAGTTATTAACTGCGCTTGCTCTTCGTTCGCTTGTTCATCATTAACATTCAGCGCATCTATTGGTTCTTGCTTTGCTAAACCTTGATGCGGCATTAGCGATTTAATCCTCGAATTGTAGGTCATGGATGTTACGTAACTATTAAAGTTCATCATTTCACTTTGAATTTGGTGTTGATAAATGAAAACAGATAATCCTTGTTGTTGAATATCAGAATACATTGTCCAAAATAATTAGAGAATCGCTGCTATGAAACGTTCTGTTGCACTAACCAGGCAAATAGAAGTGAAGATTTATATAGATGCCAGGTTAGATTAATAGATTGACGTATTATTTAGATGATAGATACCGTAATGGAGATTGACTTTTATTATCGAAACAAAATGTACGAGCATAATCGGTATGTATAACCCTTTCCTGCTCGGTGCTGCATACACGTGAAAAATTTAATAAGTGAACAATAAATGCATCCTCCGGACAGGATTGACCGGTTTATAAATTTAGGATATATTATGTATTACAGAATTATTTGAAAACATACATGTTTCTGCTATTAATAATTAATAAAACTTTCTCACAATGTAAGAAAAAATTTGGTTCTAAAGGGGATAAAAGTTCAAAGTGAGCGCGGAATAATAATTTTCTAATTGCCTTGAATGATGTGTATAAATATGTTATTATACAAACTGACTACGACTTTAAGCCAATGCTCTATTAGTAGATATATTCACCATATTTTTCACTATAGTTTTATTACATTACTCACAATATTTAAATTGTCTATAGTATTTCATCCAGCTTGTTAAGAAAACTAACGTCTGCCTCTTAATTATGAATGCATCAATCAAGAATCTGACAAATATAACAATCTCGATATAAACAACAGAGTAATTGGAATGAATTAGGATATCAAAAATAATTAGGCAATTTTCTAGCAACAGAGAGATATCAGATCAAATACATCGTTTTCTGCTTAGTTTCTGTCTGCTTAGGAAATTCTGTCCACGATTGGCGTACTTGAACATAGTTGTGTGGTCGAGTAACAAAGGAGAGATAACAAATACTTGCGGTCATTTCGTAAAAATGTGAGACGTTCGAACGATTTCATTGGTAAAAGATAGACTGCTGCCGATTGAAAAACTTACCTCTGACGATTTAACGGCAGTGATGGCCCATTGTAATGCTTTTAAGTCAAGTGCGATAGCGATGTATGCATTAGGTATCCTTGACATTCGTGTCCTTGTCAAGAATTTTTCCGCATTCGATTGTTGTTCCAAGCATGCTCCGTGAATTGCAAATCAAGTGGAGGGAGATACAGGATGGAGAGATGGAATCCGGAAAGATAGAGGAGGATGAAGAGATTGGTTGCTGAATGGTGGACGGCATTCGACCTTCGTTGGGAACCACATAGTAGAAGCAAGCAACACGTACAGACAGTATATGTATAATGCCTCACAATAGCATTTTGGATGCTTATAGAAATGTTTTCTATAATGAATATGTTAGACAAAAATTTTCTGAACGACCTGTTCAAACACTATCACGAGTCATTTCATTAGAGTGATAAGTCATTTTTTAATTGACTCGCAGTTTATACTTGTCGATCGATTTCCAACGTTGTTTAAAGATCGGACAAAACTTTTTGACTTTCTAGATTTTGTTGAAGTTCGTATTGTGAAGTAAGGTGAAGAAAAGATTGACAAAGAATAGAATTGTAAATGGATTCGGGTAAAAATAGAACTTTGTTCCTTCATTTGTAATTATAATGCTGCGATCGAGTCATCCTCGGATGTACATTTCTTTAATAGACATTGATTTTGAAAATTTAAATAATATTGTATGTTGGTGAGATTAATTGAAATTCAGTTAGAATCTTTAATGAGCCATCATTACAAGATAATTCGTAATTTCGTCTGGTTGTTCACACCTTGTTGGAGCATACAGTTTCTCAAAGTATCTTTCTAAAGCACCGATGGGACCTTCTGTCAAATATTTACAACTTCGACTCTCCCCTCATAATCGATTGCACCTGAAATTGGGAAAACATTGCGTCTTGTCCTTCTGACTGTTGGAAATTTATGGCTCCTCGTGGACCGTCACGCCTTGAATATTCTTAAACATTCAGTTCTGAAATATCGTAATGGTTTTCCAGAGGTCGAAGGGTAACACGGCATGATTTGCAACCTCTGCTGCTCAGTATTCTTTCGGTTTGTTTTCTCAAAGAAACATACCGTGGAAAAAATATACATTTTTTTTTTCTTTAGTCACACCAAAGAGAAACCTTGAACCGTCTTCTCTTTGTTACGTTGAATTTGTTTCAAAGTTTCAGAATCGATTCTTTCTTTAAACTTCTCGAATCGTTTGGTAAAAAAATGATCAGGAAACTTTTACACTTTCATCGGGACGATTTTAGAGGGGCATTTTCTTTTCTATATATTATAGAATCGGCACAATAAATAAAGTTTACAAAACAAGTAAAGTTACCTGATCACTGATATAATAATTCAGAAAATGAATGATTAATTTCTCTTTCTTAATTTTCAATTAATCACTTAATTCTGATATTAGTAATACATATTAATTCTATTATTCGGTACCAACCACTCAGAAGATTTAAATTTTTAAAAACATTCGGACTTACGCGTTCAAGTACAAAAATATCCTTATCCATCATTTTTTTTAAAGATCCTGCCATTTACCATTCTGCCCTTTAATATCGTTTCAGATATATCAAATATATCAAATACCTTTCGAGAAAGTGATTCTTTTATCCTCCCCTTTGAATATGAAATGTACGTGAAATTGCACATGAGATTTACGAACATAAAATCCTCGTAAAAAATCGGAGGCCTTCGAATTTACCTGCGAACAAAGATCATGGGCCTAAAACGTTTTTAAAACGTCTGGGGGCTTTAATGTCGATTGCTGTACGACTGGCACGATCTTTCTGTCGAACAATGCCTCGTAAAATGGCCGATGGTCTCAGACTCGTGTCGCACAGTCGCTTTACTGCCGTCTATTTGCAACAATGACAATGACAAAGTGATTACGAGACGCATGCGATCGCTTTCTGTTAACGAAGGATTTTGGATCACGTTCAATGGTACTATGTGATGGCGCTTGTTTTACGAACGCGTTTCCCGTTCTGGCGTTAAAATATATTGAGACGTATCATCGAAGGTCAACTTGTTATTTAGTTGTTATTAATAACCGTGACTACTACGCCACGAGGAAATTTCGTTTCTGTGTCGCGTCAGGGTTTATACAAGCTGGTGCATTGGTTTTCTGAATGAAACAGCCACTATTCGAACTAACTATGTTACTCCAAAGATTATATAGAACTACTGAAAATGTCTATTACTAAACGTGACTCCGAGAAATTCGATCGTCCGCCTCAAAATCTAGCCACTTGCTTTTGTCATGATTTCAGAGATAATGCAGAACTCCTTTTCTCAATTTTTTTTTTTTTTTTTTTATTTTAAGACCAATGGGAGAAGAGTACGTCTCGAGGCAACTTTCCAACAGATTGTTGTGTAGACGTATGCTATTTTAAAAATTATGCTTAATCTATTTCTTCTCTCAGATTTACATTATAGTACCGTGATCTAAATCTTTCTAAGATCTAGACTCTTAATTCGTGAAACGTAAAATATTTTTTCAGGGCCACTATAAATATATTAGAATGTATTAAAATAATCAGATATTAAGTTGGGATTATACTCCCTTTCAGATGTACTTTTTTCACTTTGTTAAAAATTCTTTTTTTTTTTGTAAAACAGATTTAAAAAATATGAATCGTTGTTTATAGTGAAATCATCATTTAAAATAGGATCGTGATGCGTAGAGTGGGCGAAAAAACGTGTTGTGCCATTCCAGTTAGCAAAGCCGGTTCGATTTCCGTGTACCGCTCCACTCCGGTTATTGTTAGAACAACGAAGTTACGTGCTCGTTTACTCAAGTGGTTGATATACTAGCTTTAACATGTGAGCACGTGTGTGTAAAACAGAGGCCAAAGTGCACCTATGCCCGCGATTTCAGGCTAAAAACGGAACCAAGGATATCGGGACGATAAGCAGGGCTAGGGTGATCCAAGCCCAATACCGTGGCTGTTCTTTGTTGACCAAGGACTGTCATCAATTCTAAAATTGTTCTTTCAGTTTATTTATTCTATGATTTCGAACCAGCATCGCAACGAGCCGTTTAATCTTCGTGCAGTCAATTAAAATATTCCGGCTAGTCAACAAGTGTATAAGGTTTTATTACAGTGACAACACAGTAACAGTAGTTTTAATTTGTAAGATACATTTGTAGGAAAATTGATTTACTTGTGTCACAATATTTCATACATACTTAAATATTACGCATTGGTAGTTAATACACATACAATGTAAAAATTAAATTTTCACATGGAAATATTCAAGGAATTGGAGATTCCGAACAATTTTATGATATTTTCAGTAAAAGGTAAAACGATTATAGAAATGTAGAGATGATCATCCAGATATCCAATTGCCCGGAATTAGGATTAAATCGTACTTCAGCCACGATGAAACGTCGTGCCATTAGGAGAGGAGACCAATTGAAAGCACGAAACGCTCTCCCGTTTTTGCAACCGTGCTCCGAAAAATTAAGTAATTGCTTTCGAAAGGTCAGCGCAGCGAGATTTTCCTCTTTTGCTCTCCTCGACCAGTTTTATAACGATCGCTTGACTATGTATTTGAGCACCCTTGGTCGAGGCGAGGCTCAATGATTCGTCAAGGATCATCTTTATCCTAGAGAAAGCGAGACTTTCTAGAGATGTTTACGAAAGTCATAAGGTACCAAGGGCAACTTCTTGAAACCGAGTTTTCACCACACGGAATGCCCGACAAACGTCTGCGGTTTCCGTGCCCAAAATCTCGGCTCGCTTCACGCTGCGAACGATTTGCATTTCGATTTCATGCTCTTAGGATACTTTTTGTTCAGTAAAAGCGGTCCCAAGTTTTCCGAATTGTTCTGTTTTCCTTTTTCTTCTTTTTTTTTTTTTTTTTTTTTTTATGTTTATAGATNTACAAATTTTTGAAAATTACTGTTCTGAGTGAAAGGTGTCGTGCAAGTAGATTTAGTTAAAAGTAGATTAAACGAATTTAAAAAAAAAATTTTAAAAAAAATTTCTTCCTTTCATCATGCAACGATACGAAACTTCATTTATTAATTTCTAAACAATTCTCACGGTCTATCTATATTTTGAAAATAATCTATTTATATTTTGTTTCTCTAATGTACAATGTTCAATATGTTGCAGAATAATCCCTTTATTAAGATTTCGTTGAAATTACATCAACGAAAGGAAAGATCGCTGTTCTATCCCGGTTACGATGAAATTGGCTCAACAGGTGCTGCCCCCTGGTCGATCGTTCCCGAGTGAAAAGGCGCGATAGTTTTATTAAGATTTCGTTGAAATTACATCAACGAAAGGAAAGATCGCTGTTCTATCCCGGTTACGATGAAATTGGCTCAACAGGTGCTGCCCCCTGGTCGATCGTTCCCGAGTGAAAAGGCGCGATAGATCGCGATCCACGCGATCATTTAAATAACAGCTGCATCACGATCACAGGAGGTTTGTCGATGGTACTCTCACTTTCTCTGCGATATTCCCGACGACCTGGTTTTCAGGCGGCACAGTTTGCTCCATCAAACGAGAAAGTGAACGCGTAAACCTCCTCTCTCTCTCTCTCTCTCTCTCTCCTTTTAATTTCGTTATCTTTCTCTCCTCTTTCTCACCTTGTCTCCTTTTAACCGGTGAAATCCTTTGTGCGTAGGTGAGACGGCATGAAAGCTTTTGTCCACCGCGGTGTAACGCGGTGATCAGTGTCCCAGGGACATATTATTACTTTCGAGAAACGACGGGAGATAAATCTGTTTCAGCGACTTCCTAGTAGAACGATGGAGAACAGAGAAAGCTTTGTCCTCGTTATTCGAAATCAGCTTTTGTCGCGTCGCTCTCTGTTCTCGTATATCGTTGTTTGAACGCTGTTTTTCGTCGTATTTAACGCGACAAAATTAGCGCGATAAATATATCTTAATCGGATCGGGGAGATTGTCTCGGTCAGTAATTTCGTTATTGATGATCACAGAGGAAAAACAGATGTGGTCTTTAATCTTCGGTTTTGTATGATTTTTCAGTAGAAAAACTTTTTCCGTAAGACGTAATCTTGATCCCTTAAAAAAAGACTCCGAAATATAGTTAGGCACTTTTGCAAAATCCATCATTCATTGAGAATACTCATCGTTTCAATTGTTATATAACGTAAAAATTGGAAAAATAAAACGGAAATTGATTCACGATTCACAGTTGTTCCTCAATTATGCGTAATTCCTCTGTCCGTAGAAACTCGATTTATTTTTCCAGGTATCGTACCAGTATTCATAATTACGAGAAGATGTATACAGCGGAGACTCAAATTCCAAGCACGAACACAGTAAAAATACCCCACCGGGCAGCCAGGAGTACGTCGCGTAAGCTGGTATTTTCAGCGGGATGACAAACGCAAAGATACCGTGACGTCAGAGATCACAAGCGACATTCCATTGTCATGGAGGTTGGGACTACAGTTCATAAGAGGAAAGCACGAAAGTCATGGAGGAAATAGTTGATTGAGGATACTTGTTTAAAACAATGCGCGTCCGATACATCGAGTCATAGCTACAATTGAATTGCTGTTTAAATTTCCATTGGTTAGCTGTACAGACTGTTTCACAAGGGTAGTACAACTTCTAAGAAGATGAATCTTTAATAAATAAAACAAAAATTTATAAAGTATATTTTTGGACGTAAGTCTTTACTTTTGAAATCATTGAGAACGTTGAAAATTTTCAGGTACACGTGTATTAAGTATCAGGTGAAATTTTGACCTGGATGGATCCCTCTGTGATGATGATCGATATAGGATTAAAACGCAGATTTAAAACTGATAGAGTACTCGTAGTTCAAACGAAGACAAATTTTCGATTCTTCACAACCAGGGATTAACAAACTTTTCGTTTTATTAAATTCACATAGAATTTTAGAAGGAAAGTCAATATCTTGTCCGTGCAAATATCTTTTCTTCGCCACGTTGTTTGTACTTGTAAATGTGTTGTCGCGATTTGCCTTTTGTCATTGATATTATCTTACTTGCTGGAAAAACACAGCTAGTACACGTGCGACTATCTAATGAATTTTACTTTTGTTTTCAAAGAAATGAAATCTTAATGGAAAAACTTCATTCTATATTTTTAATTTCTTATATTTCTTATAACTTTTTTTTAACTCCTTTATCTTTGCATAAGAACTGTCCCAACTAAATGGATATGCTATTAGAACTGAAGCAACCCGTCAAATTATATTTTCCACCAGTTAATTCACTTTCACCATTTTGCAATGTCATTGTGACGAATAAACCGCCGAAGCATTGTTGCACGATACATGTATATAAATTCTGTTCCGCTAGATTTTTCTGCGTTGAATCGACGTGGAATTTGAACCGTGGCAAATGTAATAAATTATTGTATTTATCGACGATAATTTAAATAACGTCCTTCTTGTTCTGACGAATGCACTTTTGCTCGGTGACTCGTGAACAATCCATATTCATATGGTTCCTACAGAGATACACAAGGTTCTGGAAACGCTCGTGGCAGCTTACACGGTGTCGTGCACGTGTTAGATCATCCACACATTAAGCGTCTTTCCTACGCGAGTCAAGGTCGGTTTTCAAGGCTTATCCAAGCGTTTCCTAGTTGATTACGTTCAATGGAACACATTATGCATGTGCGTTCGACTGGATGTCAACCGATAGCTGACTGTCCTCAAGCGCTTCAATTCGCTCGTCAATGAGGACAGATCCATGTACCTGGCATATCGCGATTCGCCAACGACTCTCTAACTCGTTAATCAAGCAGAACGGGTTAACTCGCCGCTTGAATTGAAGATCAATCTTTCGGGTACAATAACATTTTTATTTGTCATTAACGGTAAATGTCTTTCTGGATAGTTTTTGTGAAGAAGAAATAATAATAGATACTAAGTTTTAAGGCCAGTTTTAATGGAATCAAGTAAATTGCAAATTGGTATAAAGTTAAAATACAAGGAACAATAGGAACAAAATGTATGATACAATAAAGAGCATGAACTTTTATTTATATGTTTGTGAAAAATCATTCCAATCATCCTTGAAAATCTATGAAAATTTCGACAAAAAGTTCAGTTATTTCGATCACTCTAGTGTTAACTCATCATGCGAATTAATTTTTCGTTTGTAAAAACTTTTTCATTTATTATAAATAGTAAAATCTTAAATTCTTTGAATGGTTTCGTAAAAGAAAAATAGCACTATAAATTTTGAAACAAATTTTATTAATGAAAACATATAACTTTCAATAGTTAAAGAAATAATAGCATATAAACATTTAAGCAGAACATACTATGCTGAACATATTTATAATTTTATACCGAAATTTAATTTCAATTTTAACCATTACAAATATTGTGACTTNGGTTTCGTAAAAGAAAAATAGCACTATAAATTTTGAAACAAATTTTATTAATGAAAACATATAACTTTCAATAGTTAAAGAAATAATAGCATATAAACATTTAAGCAGAACATACTATGCTGAACATACTTATTTATAATTTTATACCGAAATTTAATTTCAATTTTAACCATTACAAATATTGTGACCTTGTGATATGACTATCTTTTTATTTGCGTAATTCTTAACAATTTCACTAAATTCAACAATAATTTATTGAGGATGTACGTATTTAATGGCTGAAATAATAATTCTACTGCATAATATAGTAAAATTTCTCATGTCTCAGTTTGAAATATTGACAATTTTTCATCAAATGTGTGAATATTTTCGTTCTCTTTTAACAATCTCTCATGAATTTTTTGTATTTGATTTAGACCAGAGTTTTTTACTTTTTATTTCAAATTATCATTTCGCGCGCGACGCGCGATTACAGCGCTCCAACGGTGAAATACGCAATACTTCCTACGATTCTCGAAATAATCGATATTTCTCGCGATCGATTTTTAAACGGGAGGAATGGCTGAAAGGAGCACGCCTCATCTGTAAAGAAGAAAGTATTATCCAGAAGAATCACCCAAAAAGAAGTATCATCCAAAAGTTCTCAGGGAAAAATATGAATCGATAACTGTTAGATTTGTATTTGTATTGTGAATTTTTAAGATAAAACGTGCATTTTTGGTATCAACTCAAGGTAAAATTCAACCAAATTTAACCAAATAATTATTACATATAATATTTAACAATTAAAGAAATAATAGCATCTAAACATTTAAACAGAACATAACATTATAAATAACTTTTACTATGCTAAAAGTTATTTATAATTTTATACCAAATAAATTTAATTTCAATTCTAACCAATAAATATTGTAACCATGTAGTTGACTAATTCATTGTTTATTATATTTTATATATGCTTTTACATATACATTTCTATTATAACATTTTCTACATATTTGTTGATTTCTTTAATCTCATATTGCGTAATTCTTAATAATTCCAATATTAAATTCAACGATAATTTATTGAGAATGTACGTATTTAATGGCTAAAATAATAATTCTACTGTATAATATAATAAAATTTCTCGTATCTCAGTATTGACAATTTTTTATCAGCTGTGTGAATATTTTCATTCTTTTCTAACAATTTCTCATGAATTTCGTGTAGTTGATTTAGACTAGAATATTTTATTTTTTATACCAAGTTATCATTTCGTGTCAAACATGCGATTACAGCGCCCCAACAGTGAAATACGTAACATATTTCCTATGATTCTCGAAATAATCGATATTTCTCTCATGATCGATTTTTAAGCGGGAAACATGGCGGAAAGGAGCATCATGTAAAGAAGGTATTATTCGATCAAGAATCACCAAAAAAGAAGTACCATCCAAAAGTTCTCAGGTAAAAATATAAATCAATAGCTGTTAGATTTGAATTTGTGAAAACAAAATGTTTATGTTCGTCACCCCATGCTCTACTATATTCGTATTCGTAACATTTACTAACCTATCTTCTCGATAAACGTCGCTTCTTCGACATTCTATTTATACCTAATTAATAGTTTCATTCAATTAATAATTTATAATTTCATTAATAGTTTCATTTAATTAATGTTTGATGATTCATTGAGTATCAAGACAACAAAATCGAATAAGATTTTGAAATTTTTCGTGTTACTTTTCTTCGATTATCACTCTTTTTTACCGGTACCTTGTCTCGTTCGTTTTTTTAATAAAATTTAAAGTTGATTATTGATTTCACTTTTACACATTTGCCTTCATTTGACATATTTGTTCTAACTTTTGATTTCGTTTTGTGCAGGTTATTTCTTGGTTGCAAAGATAGCATTGAATGCATAGACGCCACGTAAAGTTGATTATTGATTTCACTTTTACACATTTGCCTTCATTTGACATATTTGTTCTAACTTTTGATTTCGTTTTGTGCAGGTTATTTCTTGGTTGCAAAGATAGCATTGAATGCATAGACGCCACGATTATTAAAGAACAATCTGATGAATTTTCATGGAAAGTTGGTACATTTTATTCATTCTAGGTGATATTTGCTATATAATTTGATATGTATATTTGATATGTATATTTGATAATGATTTGTTTGATATGTTTATTAAAGAACAATCTGATGAATTTTCATGGAAAGTTGGTACATTTTATTCATTCTAGGTGATATTTGCTATATAATTTGATATGTATATTTGATATGTATATTTGATAATGATTTGTTTGATATGTATATTTGATAATATTATAATTTAACGTAATTTTATAATTATATGGTATACAAGGACGAAAATGAAAAAGATTAAATCAATTAATATCTTATTTCGAATATGTAGATCGTACCTTAATGGTATATGCTTTCAAATGGATATATATTCTTGTATTTGATTATTAAATTCAAAGTTTTCGTACTTTA
>NIPQ01090286.1:0-38510 GCA_002806875.1 Lepidotrigona ventralis hoosana
GTTTTTTAAAAAAAAAAAAAAAAAAAGAAAGAAGAAGTTTTCTTGCAAAATCAAGAAGAAACGTCAAACTGAGTCGTGTATCGAATTTTAGCCAATTATAGACGTCCAGCCGATTTTTTCAAGTCGCGGATTAATGAAATGTGAACATAACCCCATACCGATATATATGTATATACATATTATATACATGTATGTATATACATATTATATAATATACGCGCACGCAAAGCATAAAATATTACGAATAAGTATATATAATCATGTAATTACACGTGCACACGTTCGGATGAGCAGTTATACGTAATCTGTTGATATTCTTCCTGCGTGCAGAACAAGAATATAACAGCCACGAGCTTCAATGAAGTTTTGCTAGCCATCGTACAGTAACACTACAAAAGTACCATTTCTATTTTCGTTTTCCCATTCGACATCCATTATTATTATCATCGACATGCATCATTTTATTTCTTATACATAAAAGTATTCAGCTCGTTTTACATTTTGTATCGTTGAAACAAGATCGAACGATCAAACGTAATATATTTGATCGATATCAAATTTTCACGTGTTCTGAAATACGCATTAATTGAAGCGTAAAAATTTCGACGATATCGTATCTACGTTATTAAATGATAATACCAGGAAATATTATATTAGAAAACGTTCCGTGCGTTTCGTTTCGACGGATGCACTTTTTTCCGTGGGCGAACAGAATCGATTAGAGCGAATATTTTCGATGATTAATTTTGTAATATGACTTGACCACATTAATTTATGACACGTTTGCACGCTGTTCCCCGTACGTTTTTCGTTTACTCTATTATGTCATCGTTCCAGTCTGTTATGTCATCGTTTACCGCAAACGATCGGTACCCATTTGTACAACACGTATAAAAGAAAACGATAACGGTCATTATATAACGTTCCATCTCTACCACTCCTTGGTTTTCGATTCTCTTAGCCATCGGAACAGATGTGTTCGAATCGTTCAGGCAAAAGTTGTTACGCTCTTTAGACGCTCGTTCCTAAAACGAGTCATGCGAATCGATAAGTAAAGTGGCAATTATCTTCGAGATTGTGAATATTCGAGATCTCCTTAACATACGTGATCGGTTAAGTAAATTTCTGTTTGTGCTCGCTTCGAAGCATATACATTTATTGCTTGTTTCTTCAATTTACATATCGTGTCGATTTAAGAGATCTAAAAATTGTTTCGTGCTTTTAACTTCGCGTCGTATCACCGATCATCAATTTTCGCAGACTCGCAAATTTCTTCCCCTCCTTTCTCGCTTTTTTTGTCGGCCGAGTTATCAAACGATCGTTTTTCACTTCTTTCATTAATTTTCCCCACAAAACGTAAACGTTACTCGAACACACCGACACACGAGCACAATAATTTCATTCGTCTCTTCCGTAAAATAAAAATGACAGAGGGAAAAAAGGAGATATATTCAAACGAACGAAAAAGAAGAAGTCTGAGAAACCAATTTTTCGTCGATTTTTTTCGACACGATCGTAGAATGTTTCAGAAAAAGAAAAAGAAAAAAAAACAAAAAAAATAAATAAATAAATAAAATAGTACTGCATCGTGATCGTTGTGTGCATGTGTGAGAAGTGAAGAAAAAGGAGTTCACGAATTTCAAGACACTCGCTTTTCATCCCGTTCATCGTTGTTCTTATTTTTGTGATATTGTATTTTCGTTGTCGCGTGAAACAACCGAGGAACACCGAGTGTTTTTTGTGGACACGGCATGTTATGAATTTAACAAAGGAGAGTCTTAGAGTCTCGTCGTTCACATTGTCGAATTAGGGAGCCATTTAAATAATTACCGATTCTGTTTAACACGCATAGTAAAGGAACGAAGCGAAGGTTTTTAAACAAATATTTTTTACGCGAGAAAAAAAAACACAAAGCAAAGGCGGATTGATGAATAGCATGAAAGAACGAAACGGAAGCTCGGCGGTAATGGTACAGCTTGCAATGAGAAAACTTGCAATATAACAAGCAATAAATAAGCCACTTTTAATTCCATGTATATTAAACAATTATGTGGATGCTTAATGAGATTTATTGAATTAAAAACGAGCATAAAGAAAAATGAAAAAAAAAAAGTAATAAAGCCAAGAAACTAAGACGAAGTACCGATTTTACATATTCTTACTAATCGTAAACGATTACAATACGTATAGGGACATACTAAATTATACGATTATGTATCGATTTAAATGAACAGATTAAATGAAAATGGTAAATAAATAATTAATTAAACTAAAAAGCAAAAAAAAAACAGTACGATTGCGGGCGGGCATCGGCCGCGCAGACGGTAATGTCTAATCTACATAAGTACGTAAAAGGTTTCAATTTTACACTACCGATAATAATGACATAACGGTAAGGCTCTATATAAGATATAATGATGATTTATAATAATTATAACGTTGTACAGAATATTTATGAAAAGTGCGCTGCTGGCGAAAGAGCCGCGCGTTTCTCTTGCGTGTTCGTTGGTTGCGAACCCAGGGGTAAAAAAGAGACAAAAAGGAAAGAATGAAATAAAAGAAACGAGAAAGGAAACGAAATAAACGAGTGAACAAAAGTGAAAAATTACGAGCGGACAAATGAGAAGCTTTTACCTTTTCTTGTAATCAGTCAAAAAAATTGTTCGAATTAATCGTGATTTGAAATCGTCGATAAATTCTCAGACACCGAAGACAGGAACAACGCGCGACTCTCTATCCAAAAGCGGCTAGACTATAATGGATGTTTTGTAAGATAAAACAAAACGATCACGGATTATATTGAGATCGCGTTCAGAGAAACGTATAGTCGATTGCGTATTCGGGATAGCTCGAATTTACTCGACGACGCCTTTCTCGATGGAGAAGATATGAAAAAAAGGGATTAAAAAAAAAAAAATGAAAAAAAAAGAATGAAGAAAAGAAGAAGTTACGAAAACCGCGGCTCTTTTCTTCGATGAATATATTCGAGCGTAGCGAACATGATGTGCCGTCAAAGGGCGAAAATTACGGTCCTTTAAAATTTAAATGGAAAAGAGAAATAAACAAAAAGATGCAAAAAAATAAAAAAATAAAAAAACAAAAGCGAAACAAAATAGAGAACAAAAGATAGAAAGTGAGAGAATTTATCCGCCGTAGGTATGTGGCGTAAGAAAGGGCCGATAATCTAATTCATTGTGTATGTATACAGACAAAAAATAAATATAATATTGCGATTATAAATATTAAACTAATAAAGAATTACAATATTGTACCCCTCTGTACATATAAATATATATTATAATACGATGATTATTACTATATGATTTATTATAAATATATATACATAAATATAAATATATCTCATGAATTCACATTATTATGTTTATTATTGTTTACTTATTATTATTGAAATTATTATCATTGCGATGATAACAAGGATGATGATTATTATTATTATGATAATATTATTAATATTTAAGAAAAGGTTCACAACGTGCCGTGTGTATGTGGGAATAAAATATATAATATAATGGACATTGTTCAATTCAATCCAACGTCTTTGTTGTTTTTCTCTTTCCTCATTTCTGATCTTATTTCTTATCCTTATCAGTTTCAATGATCTTGTCTATTGACAGTTTCCTTTTAGATTCTAGAATATATATTTCTGCTAAATATTCGTTAAAATATATTAAATCAATGAGACCAATTAAAAAGTTACATTTACATTTTTAAATTGATCAATTATAACTGTATCGACTTTCTTTGTTTAATTAAAATTGAAGAATTTACTTTGGAACAATATATGACAATAGTATAGTTCTAGACTTAGAATACAATAGACTTCTAATCAAATTTTGCAGTGGAATACTTATTTCTAATAAAATAAATTAGGTAGTAATGTACATATATAGTTTACATTTCCCGCACTTTTGTTTTGTCCTGCAATCGAGAACAAAATTATCGATAGATCGAATAGAGAAGCATGGCGCTCACCATGGCGTTTTCTTATCAGTGTCTCAAGTTATATGTCAAACGTGACATTAGCTTTTTATTATACGTCGTATGACAGTTTAATTAATAACGTTGTTCATTATTTATAACAAAATGGGTATTTTTTTCTCAAAGAAAAAACCACCGAGTCGCGTGACCGAACAAGACAAAGCCATTTTAGTATGGTCTCATATTTCCTAACCTCAACTACTTTTGTTTCAGGCACATGTTAACAGATTCTTATCATTTACAGCAATTGAAACAAACTAGGGATAAGATTAAGCAATATCAACGAAGAATCGAGCAAAATCTCGAGAAAGAACGATTACTCGCAAAAAAACTTGTACAAAATAAACAAAAAGAGTACGTGTCAAATTTACGTTATTACGTCGTTAGGAACACGATTACTCGTAATGTATTTTTTAAACATTATAAAATTTTTTCAGGCGTGCTTTACTTCTTTTACGCAAAAAGAAGTTCCAAGAACAAATATTGTCAAAGACTGATGGGCAACTAGAGAATCTTGAACGCATGGTACACGACTTAGAATTTGCACAAGTAGAACTGAAAGTTGTGGATGGTCTGAAAGTGGGCAATGCTGCATTAAAGAAACTGAATGATTTATTATCCATTGATGAAATTGAAAAAGTTATGGATGAAACTAGGGAAGGCATTGAAAAACAACAGGAGATTGATGAGATATTATCGGGAGAACTTACAGAAAAAGATGAGAATGAAGTTGAAGCTGAACTTGATGCTTTGTTAGCTGCAGAAGTTGAAGAGAAAGTACCAGAGGTACCAGAGGATATAATATTACCTGATGTGCCAGAAGAATTACCAAAAAAGAAAAAAGGTAACTGCGTTGCAATGTGAAATTGAATTTCTTATTCTATTAAGAAAAGAAACATTTAGTTTTTTTATATATACTTTTCTGTATTTTTCAGAACGTACAAAAGAAAATACGCAAGAGGCAATTGCTCTGGAAGCATAAACAAGTGATAAATATCATTAATAAAGTTTTTATTCTATTGGTATTTTGCGCAGGGATCTATGTATATATGTACAGTATATTATATGTAAGGCACAACGTGAATAGTTCTCGTCCAAAGAGTGTAATTAAAAGAATGGAAATTTACTTTTCAAAGTGTTATTGACAAAGTGTCTTTTAAGTACTAAAGACTGTTCTATTATAGAGTATGTGTGAGTGGTTTCGCTGCAGAGGGTACATGATTTAGGCAAATGTATATTGCTCTTTCGTATATTACACGTCATGAATGTTTCACAATAATTGCATATATTATTACTGCTTTACATGTACAAATATCTTTTCACCTCATTATTGGCCTCTCTTACATGTAGTTATACAAAAAAATACACAAGATACATTAAGACCTTTCAGGAAATACGATCTGGTTTACAATATGTTTCTTTAGATCTTATTCTATATTATAAGAAATTATAAACTTGATTCGAATAATGTACGCATGATAAAATCTTTCCAGAAGATTCTTTTGGATTGAAGCGGGATAAAATACTGATCTTCATTGCACTCTCCCGAATATTATTTTCGAATAAAAAAGCAATTTCATATAATGCAATTAATAATTCATATGCTTGTATTAATCCTACTATTATATCGATCATACATGTCCTAATATTTAGATTTTGTTCATTATTCTTCTTCTTAAACTTATATGAAAAAAATTATCTAACATTTCTTTCTGTTTCTATCCATAATATTTCATTCACCTGAAAAATTACTAAGCTTCCTTATTCGTTACGTGTACATGTAGATACATGTGATTAGTTTAAATTATTCAGAAGTTAGATTAGTTATTAAACAATTCACTGGGACCATATTAAATACACCTCACTGTCACTGAAACATATATTTAGTTAATATTAAAAATTTATTTACTTTTATTAATAATAAACATAGATATTAATTATAGATATAAAATTTTCAGTTTTATAGTTTCACACCAAGTATTTTGTTCCAACATATTTAAATTTGTAAAAAGAATAATATGATAACTAATGCGACTTGTTATAATGTAGTATAATTTGTTTCATGCTTCAATGTAATTTGCATAATTAGATAGACACTTCATAGCAACATATATTAAATATTGTACGAGTCATCTATGTGACTGGTATAAAAGTTCGCCTTTTATTAATGCTTCTTTTTCGAGGTTAACAACGTGATACTTTTTAAATTTAAGAGATCAGACACTTAATCATTTTGACATCGATTCAAATAGCAGTGAAGTCATAGAAGCAACATAAATCATTGAAGTATTTCTTCATTTAGTCTCGTGTAGATATCATATTTATAAATTTAAACAATGTCTTTTGGCATTTTTATTATGTATTTCACACAATTCTGTTTCGCAAAATATCGTCATCAAATTAATTAATATTAGTGAAAAAGTATCTATAACTAGTTCATCAAATTACATGCTAGGAATAGCATATCCACAATTTTATACCCACGACATCACCTGACCTTACTACCTTCCTTTCAAATTAATTTATCTTCCATCACTTTCTACTGTCAATGTATGTACATTGTAATACAATCAAGTAAACTGAATTATTCAGCGGGTCAGCTGTTCATTTTCATGTAATTTACTTATGTTATTTCACAGAGACTTTCTAACTTCTCACACTCTATGAAAATTATATGAACGTATAGTACGTAATATTCCGACATTATAGCCAATTTTTAACAATTCGTCAAAAATGTCAAAAACAATCTGTCCATAAAGTATTGAGTACATGTTGTCTCGAGTTTAATTTTTCTAGTCTTCGTGTTTCATTCCGAAGTCAAACCAGGAACCTATGGTTTATTTTCTCGCTGATCACTTATCTACGTTTCAACAATATTTGCATCTGGTGTCTTGTACCAATCAATGCGCAATAATTTTTGTTAAATCCAACGAAGCTTATTCGTACGGCGGAAAACGTCACTTGAATGGAGATGTTCGATGCAATTAACTTAGTCTGTCTCCAAATCCAGATAAGACCAGCTTACGGCGCCAATAACAACGTTCAAATTGTTTCAACAAATCGCATGACGCCTGCGAAATTGTATCGTAGCTAAACGATTAACACGATTTCAGTGGTCAGGGACGATCAGAACTTGACAGTGTACCAAGCAAGTAATTGTTACTGATCGTCAATTATTTTTGATTAATCGCGTTGGTTGACCGGACTGGCGCGAATATATGTAGATTCATTCTTAATTACGATGTTAATTATCCTTGGAAATTGTAATTTTCTACTGGTCCTTATGACACGTGAGAATTGAAACTTTTATCAAAGGAAATTCAGACGTAACTTTCTCGTTAAAATTATAATTTTCTTATATTTTTCGTTGTAAAAAAAGAATGTCGATTAATTTCTTGGAGGTTAATTTTGCCATTTTTCTTCTGTCTTCTCTTTATCATTATGCTAATTTGGTACTCGATAAACGAAATATCAAGTAAATGAAAAATTATTGAATTTCTTATTTACGTGTGAAAGAGATTAGTCTTTAGAAAATCTTTAAACTTCTTTTATTTCGTTTATCATTATCTAATAACAAATGAATTGAACGATCGTTGGACAAACAGTTAAGAATCTTTCAGAATTCTTTGTACTTCTTCTGTCTCTTCTTTATCATTATGTTAATTTGATGAAGCAAGAAATTACCACAAGGAACAAATAAATGATAAAGAGCAAATTAACGAAATATTAAATTAAAGAAGTGGAGGAAATAAGAAAAACTCGCGAGAGTCAAATCGTATCGGAAGGTTATCGTAGCAATTCAGAATTAATTCTGAAGATTCAAAGAAAACGTTAAAACGTTCTGTTTGAAGAAACTCTATGATGGAAGCTCATAAAATTTACGCAGGCTGTAACATCGTGAGGAAACTAGTGCGTTTACTAAAGGTTAGGAAGACCCGAAAACGACGTTTGAATAATTGTTTCTGAAGAAAATCAGCAGTATTATTGGCGATACAGCCTTGTAGTAAATTGCAGGAAGTATCGCAACCTCCTGATATTTAAAATGACGCCTATACGGATCAGAAATTCCGTATTTAAAACCGGGTGACCTTCGCGAAACGAGAGAGACGAAGAGAAAGGAAGAACGGCGGAGGAAAACGGGATCCGTTGACTAACCTCTGGCTATAAAGCCTTCGTTTCTTTTCCTTTTCTTTCCCGAGTGCAAACGTACCATTCTCCTTATTTGCCAGAGTGTCGTAGTTCCAGACAGTTTCAGCAAATTCAGCGATTTTTGATTAATTATTTAATGAAGAATTTAGTGACGTTAATTATTGCGTAATGCAACACACAAAGGACACCGTTTCATTGTAGTAGTTGTTTCTCATTTAAGTCGTGAATTATGCTACATGGAACGCAGAATAATCCTGCTATGACATTTTAAACGTTTTTTAAAATATATAATATATGATCACGATTTGTTAGTGTTGAAAAGTTCCTCTGTTCGAGGAAAATATAAACGAATCGATTATTTATGTTATTCCCTATTTTTATTTTATATTGACATATTTTTTTTAAATATTAAGAGTCTCTTTATTTATAAAAATGGAAACAAGAACGAGACATAAAAATTCCAGACAGAGGTTATAACAGACTTAAGTTCATCTGTATTTTTAGCTACAAATGTAATTGATAAGAAGCGGAGAAGGTTGGTTGATTATAAATAAACTGCAGATGCGATTATAAATAAACTTTTATGCTGTTTTATATTGGGAATATAATTTAAAAACTAAAACCTCAGTTGAAGATGGTTTTACACATTAAATTTTATAGAAAGCATTACACTTTTATATATTTTTTCATATTACTTTAAAATTTCCTTGAAATGCATAAAAATCTGCAGAGTTATAAAATGCGTAAGATTCAGCCGATTGCTTCTATCAGTCAATAGGAGATCTGGCGTTCGATATTTTTATCGTTATCTTATCGATATTTTCTTTTGTAGCGTAACTTCTAGAAGTATCTTCTAACGATTTCATCGTCCAAAAATTTCTCTGACTGTGTTATTTCGCGCACAGAGACTAAGTGAAAATACTTGCGGATGTTAATCTTGCTGCTGACAATTAGCATATCTGCTTTTAGGATGACGTTAATGCATTAAATAATGCGAAATATAATCTCGCAAAAAATAAATTAGACGCAATTTCAAGCGAGCATTCTGTCCAGATAACAAGAAGTTATCCGTCGTGATTTACAATCTTAAATATAGCATTTACTGATTTTTTATTTGTCGAGACGCAAACAAAGATTCTTTCGAGTCAGGTAAATATGCAAAATCAATCTTTATTTGTTTCTCTCTGAATATTTTTCTTTTAAATAATTTAAATTAATTGTTCGGATCTTGCCTTATTTGTATAATTAAACGAACGATCTCATCTTGCTTTAAACGACTTGCTCGAGACTTGCTCACAATTTTCTGCGAGAATTATCGCGTAGAATATTTCACAGATATAGAGAGGGGAATATATCTTATCTCACTGGGAATATTACAGATAAAACACTAGAACGACAGTTTATCTGCGACGCATTATGTGAAGCCTCGCAGGTAACGTTCCCAAGTTGTTCCCCAGAGTCTTGAACTTATTGTTTTTATCGAAGTCTGATCCTCCTTTTATATATCTCTTATCTCGTAATTATACGTTTCATTATCGAGGAATTAAACTGCTGGAAATTAACAGACTGCTTCATGTGATGTCACATGTTCAACTTGAACTCTGTTCGGCTTGCTCGATACAAGGATATCTGAAACGAGTTCCCGAATTTACAGTTTCTCCGCATTCCATTTTTGTAATCCTTCAAAATTCAAGAAGTTGCAGCTTATTTTTATTTTTTGTTGAAATTGCGTTCGAGGTGAATATTTTCGGCACCCCACTTTCTACTATGTTATTTTCACAAATAAACGTGCCAATACTTGAAAATGCAGGCCTCGATTTTACTTCATTCTTATTCTCCGTCTTATTCTGTTCCCCGCCCTTGTGATTCTTGCTGCAAACAAAAGCAACGAATCGTCTTGTAATAACAGTAACAATGCACCAATTAGCTTAAATTACTCGGTGAATCGATTTGCATACATTGATTCACCTTCGTCAGTGTTCCTACACTGAAATTTACATTGAATTCCTAAATCTATCCTCTTGATTTCAAGTACGAGATACTTCTCTTATACAATGTGTAACAGTACTACGAGCAAATATGCCTCGTTGAAGGTTGCGGAAGTGCCATGAGATAAATAAAAGTTTCATTTCGTCCAAACATGATACACAGGATCTTTCATAACAATGGAATCTTGCTTTATAACAATACCTGGAGTTGTTAGAAACCTTTATTCACTAGGAAAGTCTGTCACTAATTTTTATCCATAGGCTTCAAGTATATAGTTATTAATTAGTGTCGAGACAACATTCTTCCTGTTTTATCGAGTTCTGTATAGAACAATCAATTAAATTTCATATCTTACGGTAATCTTTTAGGAATTCTTCGTAAAAAATCTTCCACTGAAAATGTCATAGTATAGACAGGTTATTTATTTCACAGGAATTGTATTTCAAATATTTAAAAGAAAAGAAAGATTTTATACATTTCATAAATTGTTATTTATTTAGTTTAATTGAAGTCTGGTTATACAGATTCTGAAAAATGACGATATTAAAGTATAAAATGCGCAAGTTGTATTTCCTTTACTGTATATATGATTTTTCACTGCATTTTTTCGACCGGTTTGCATATTCTTTTTAATGAATGTGAAAAACATGATTGACGTTTCAGAATTTCAACTAGCAAAGTAATTATAATTCATGAAATATCCGGAACTTTTCTGTTCCTGTTTTTAAATATATAAAATTCGTGAAATGTACATGGAGTTCTTTGAGTTTGAGTAGTTTCGTCCCTGAAAGTTTAAAAGCTTGTTGCGAAATATTCAAATATTCCATTCCAATATGCCAAAAGTCGCCAAAAAGAAAAAAACATATATTTCCTTTTCGGTGAATAATTTTCTTCCTCAAGAGCTGAGATCGATAAGACGGATAAAAATTTGTTTTATAAAAGCAGCTCGGGAAACAAAGTGATAGATGTTTGACGATGCTAAATGATGCATAGAAAATTAAAGGAGTGCAAACAATTTGATGGAAAATGACTACACGGAGAAAGTCTCGTTTCACGCTGTTTGAAGGAACGAGCTAGTCAAAGAGAGCTATTAAACCAACAGAAGTAAAAGAAGGTAAAAAGTTTCAGCCAAGGGGAAAATGCTTTAATTGGGCAGAAGAAACAATGGCAGCAAGGCGTTGTATTCAGACGAGACAAAGTGAGTCATGCCTACATATAAGGTGAGATAGCTGACACGACGAGGTTTGAAACTTGTTAATGTAATCGGATGGAACTTTGTACAGAACGCCACTTCAAATAGTACGTCATTTACCTATTCTTTTTTCCAAACTTTTCATTACTATAGTACTACATTCAATCGATATTCGCGATAAAATTATTTTAATATTTCGATGTTCTCACCAAGACAAGTTTCAGATTGAAATTAGATTTCAACTACTAGAACTATTGTAATACTTTTTTTTATTTAAAATATCGAAAACAATATTTTCACAGGTAGTAGTAACACGCTGATGTATATCGTTCACTTAAATTATAATTTTGCAAGATCTAGACGCCAATGTTATTATTTCGTACGATATATCGAATCTTCACAATTCACATTAAAAATTTCGTCACTGTTCTACCAGTGTAATAAAAACGGCGGACTATGACTTTGTCACTTTTTATTTTATTTATTCATTTAACAGTGAAACTATTGATAGTTGAGGTGTTGAAACTTGTATTGGAGGAATTAAAATAGGAATAGCAAAAGATTCCAATATAATAAAAAAACACAACGAAACATTAAATCAAATTTCCAAAATCACTACGAACTAAAAATATGAAATTCCTATGTAAATGATAAATCGACTGTTTCAATTAAAATTTTGTAAATGCGTTATCTAATGTCGGTATCCAGTACGGCGAACATTCTCAGTTTATGCCAAAAATTTCAATCAACATTGCTCTTCAATGTAACAGAAGACGATCAATTATGGCCTTGTTCGCTTCTTGAAAGGCATCAATGACATGCGTAACGTGTTCATTATGTGTTTCCAGTAATTTTCTGCAACATTAACGACTTACAGAACGTGTTACATCGAGTTGTAGAATTTAGCTGACTCATTGTATACCTTGGTGTTCGTCTACACCAGAAGAAACATGGTACACCGGTGAGATTTTACAAATAGAACGAGACACGAAACAGTCGTCTCGTCTCGAGAACGTTAATTGTACCGTTGCTTCGAACGAGGCTGAGAGAGAGAGAGAGAGAGAGACGTGCTCACGATGCGAAGCTAGCCTCTAGAAACCAGCAACTAGTTGGTTTCGTAGCGTTTCCTGACCTCTCTCGTTGTTTCAGACACGTATCTTTTCTATTTTTCTTGTTTCTCTTGTCGTTTCTCCTGTCCTCCTGAGAAATCGCTCAGCATCTTTCGTCTCAATTAGACGGAACACGTCAACTGAGAAGCGGTAGTAGACGATAAATTGAAATTAATGTCTGTGTTCTTGGTTCTTTGCTTCGACGTTGCCTTCGATGTTGCACACAAACGGAGAAAAAAATAACGAGGGCGAATTAACGGCAAAGTCCTTTCGTTTCTTTATCTTCGCGACATTGTTTGAGATTCTAGATAATGTTTCCAGTGTTTGGGTCATTCGACGGGTAATAACCGGTTACAGCCAATAAAAATGATTCATGACCAAAAAAAAGTTTGTATACGGTGCATGGAGTATTTGAAAAGATAGAGGAATGAAAAACAATGTTAAAAAAAACTCTTGTAATTAATAGTATATTAATAATATTTAATTACGGTATTACTTGTTATGGTATAATTATTAACTATGGTTTAGTCATATGTATCTGATGAAATATATGCGCGAGTTTCTGGAAGCCTTAGCTATTAAATTTTACGCAGTCAGACTGTTCTTCAGTCTGACTAAGCGTAAGTAGTTCCAGACGATCAAAGCCAGACGCATACCACAAGCGTTTCTAAGCGCAACTTTGTTCAAGATATTTAATAGAACGTTTATCTCACTTAAACAGTAAATCTACTTGCGATCAAAACAATAATAAAAAGAGAATAACTGTAACATCTTCGGAAAATACCGGACATGTTTCGGTGAATTTCAGAATTTTATACGTAAAAGTAGTTACAATTCTTAATTGAGAATTCACTATTAATTCTATTGTTTGTCTCGGCTTTGTGCAACCAAAAATTATAATGGATGTTATTAAATTTTTAAATACTCCGTTTTTAAATTTCAATATAATTCTACTAAATTTCGTATTTCATATGAATGGAATATTCCAGAAACAGAATATATCTAAGATATATTTCAATAGATACTGTTAAAATGCAAATAGTTTCTAAATATTTAATTTCAGTATTCAACATAACTTTACTTCTAAGGAAGAATGTATCTGAAGAGACATAAACGTGAGGAGAAGTGAGGGGAACAGTATACATATTCGAGAACAATTATAATCTCAAGTAGATCAGGTATCTGTACTTTAATTTATAGTCATATCACAAGCTGTATTGCAATTGTGTATGTTAAAATCATGTTAACACTTAAACATTCGATACATATATCAATAAATATATTCAAAATAAATATTTATCAACGTGTTAAACAGATTTTTCCCGTTTAAACGTTAACATCATTTCGACGTATCTATCTATATCAGCTCATCTTCTAACAAAATCGTGTTTCCAGTTTCGGAATCGTCACAGTTGCATAATTATATGAGAAGACATTGCTCTTTCGTGTTTACACAATGAAATACAACGATTGGGAATCGAACATATCTAAAGATGTTACAAACTATACGACGACCCTCAAGAGCCGGATTCAGCGTAAAGGCACATCGCAACTTCACGTCTGCGCTCACATCAATGACGCGCGCTATGCTCGTATATCCAAGTTGAAGCGGTAAAACTGGTAGCCGTGGGTTAGATAGCGTGCAGAAGCGGGAATCGCGCCAGTCCGCGGCGAGTTCTCCGTGTGGGAGCTGCGCTCTCTCTCTCTCTCTCTCTCTCGCTCTTTCTTTCTCTTTCTCTTGGTGTCATTACGCAGGGATTGTTCACGCAACCGGTGCGAATCGATCTCCAGATGCGCAGAGGAACAGCGAAAGCTTTCCAATCGAACGCATGAAATTCAGTGAGTTCAGTTGTTCTTTTTCTTGTGAGAGAAACAGTGAGAAAGAGGAATCGTCAAGACGCAGCAACTCGATCGCCACATTCAGTCCAGAGGTAGGTAGCACAGATTGTTCTTCTTGTCTTGTGACCCCGGCGATGTGTACCGATGACAGAAAGTCGACCTCGAATCTTCTCAATGTTTCGTCTTTCGTTCATTCAGATCATTTAAACGCGAGTCATTATTCGGTTGGATTTCTTTCGATTTTGTTGATTCTTTCTCACTGAAAGGAAAGGATATTTAATATTTGAAGAAACTTGTTTCAGTTTTATGAAGTTCGTTCATCTTTACGAAAAGGGATTTGAACTTTGTACGAAAGTCGATTAAATCTTTTCGCTTGCAAAATTTCAGAATTTTATATAATTTTATATAATTTTAATGAATATTTCATTGTAATTTCTTACACAATAGTTATAATTCATGAATTATAATTTACAAATTACAAGTGCTGATAATTTATGATTAATTATTATAACGGCTCTTAATCTCTTTCGGTCGTAAATATTACGTATTTTCTCTATTTTAATTGTATGATTTTCATCACAAAGAAATTCAGAAATTTTTCGAAGAATCTTATAAGAAAGAATATCAAAGGTTCGAGAATGGAGTTGACGAAATGAACCGGGACAGAGTGACCTGGAACATTTTTTATCGGTGTCTATTAAAAACGCTTTCTAAAATGGTAAAGCTATTTATACTATACGCTCTAGTAATCGTTTCTCAGACGATGAGACAGATTCCTGGGGCCAGTAAAATTTATATCATCATCGTGTTTAGACGAATTGATGTAGGAAATTACCGGTGACTGTCATTCGATTGACCCAAATACGGATCTTCGTTCCTTGTAAACAAATGTTAAGGACATCGTTGACATAAATTGTCACTTTGAATGTACGCTTGAAAGTAGTCAAGCAGGATTTTAATAATCAACAATGACTCTTTGTCGCTCCAGATATGACTATAATTATTAGACTGCATGCATTTATGGCAAATTTTAAAAGTAGAATATTTGTTATAATAATCAGCAGTAGAAACAAATTCCTGCTTCGGATGAAAATGTAAAATTGTCTGCAATACGCAACAATTACCATTTGGGGAATTTCAGTATTTAATCGTTATAATTTTATTTATTTAATCATATTTATTAATCATACTTGTTATATATATTTGCCTGTTTATGTTATTTCTTCACTTATTTCTGTTTCTCTTTCTATTTTACTCTGTTCCTTTTCGCGTGATTTTAGTGCGGACGTATGTATAGAATAACCATTATAGTATTCATCTGTACAGCGTGTACTCTAACCTGGTATTATGTATTTTAAAAATTTTCACTTATTCATCTAAATATATAACTAAATCAATATTGAGTACATCAAAGATCAAGGTCTAGTGAATTCGTATAAATTATCTGATTATGCATATATACATGAATTTTCTTTACCTGCCTGATACAGATGTCAATAAATATTCCAATACTACGTGCAACAAGCGAAAACATTTCGATTCTGAAGGAGTGAATCGATACGGACGACCGTGATTAGTCAAAATTATAAGGAAATATTATGAATCGTTTAATTATAAATATAATTCGCTGTACCGTTTTTTTCTTTGCAGCAAATAATATGCACAAGTTCCATCATTTTTCTTTTGCATAACGATGTTTGCAAAAATTAGCAACATAATAACTAATCCGCGTGAATTATTGGCGCGTCGTTTCACGTGATTATAATCAGGAATATCCCGCAAGTATGACTCAATCTTTGAAGATTTTATTCACAATATTAATTAAAAAAAAAAAAAGAAAAAAAAATGAAAGGAAGAAAAGAGAACGAAGAAGCTGATAACTTTTTAATTGAAATTTCAAATTACATCAGAGATGAAATCTGGAGTTATATTTATGATCGTAGAAACAAACATTCGAACTTCCTTTTCGAGAAGTGAGAAATAATAAGAATTTTCATTCCTTCCGTATTTATAATAGCGATCATGTTTCATTTCCTTTGTAATATTGTTTCCTTCAAATACAATGAAATTTTATTCACGATCTGATGATATTGCGGAAGTTGGAGATCTCGGTTGAATTTAAAAGTATTTAAACGGGACCTGTTTGTCAGAAATGTTGATTTACGGAGTACTATATAATTAATACAATGATATTTCTGTGTATACTGTTACGAAGTATATTTCTGACATGTAAACAAGATTTTAATTATCGAAAAAAATTGTTGTTAATTATCTTTCGTCCGTAGTTTCACTATTCGCTTTGTCATTGGTGCCTAAGTCCTCAGGGGTGTTCCAAGAAATTCACGAAACAGTTTCAGCCTCGCAATGTTTACGAATTCAAACGTGAAAGTCAACGATGTGTTTATCTGTTCGTGTTAGCATAATTATACCTTAGAAATGTACGTGTTACACGCACATCGGGAGTTTTCGTGAAGCTCTATTTCAACATCCTTTGTCAGAGAATCAGTGTTATTATCATAAAATTTCATTTTTTTCTCACTGTCATTTTCGATTTATCGCTGCCGTTTATCTTCGTGAAAAATAGTATTATCTTATCAATGAGAGTTAGTAATAAATTTGCAAAATGTTGCATAAGTTAAATTCGATACTTTGAAAATATTGAGAATATTACAGAGACTAACTGTATTCTCGTAAAGGAGATAGAAAGAGAGAAATATTTGTAACACGATAAATATCATTCTAATCCCTTTGCGCGACTAAAAATGCCAATACTTTATTACACTCAATATCTGTTATTGCGGATCTGTCGTAAAACATGTGATAAGTACAGTAAATTTGATCTTGTCGTTAACAACTAATCACGCGACACGCTTCAAAGTGCGAAATTGCGAGTGGAAATTAGACCTAGTATGATAATTTAATTATGTGGGAACGATGGGAAACTATAAATCGCAATTTCTTATGGTTCATTAGTACTTGAGGAACTTTTAATAATGATTAGTTGTAATAATAATGTTTGAGTTACAGTATAATATACTTAAAATATCTGTAAAATACATACTTAAAAAGAATACTTCATACGTACTCTCGCTCAAAGACTTGTAGTATGTTAAAGAAATAATGATTTTTAGAAGTAACTAAATATTTGATTCTTAATATTGTTTATAATACTCAAGCTTCAATGTAATTCATTACAAACAGTCTTTCGTTTTACTTACAAGAGAACAAGATTTTTCACTTCGGCTTAAAATCTGGGAACTAATAACTGTTATAAATAATTCATTTAGTAGTTTTGTAATTGCATATCGATGAAATGCAATAACGAAGCAATATGAATATAAAATAAACATTTAAAAAAAAAAAGATGTAACTTTCAAGTTACACGATAGTAAGCCTAATGTTGTTAAAAATCAATATTACAGTTGTGTAACATTTGTTATCACTAAGAGAAACGTACGAAAAAATTTGTTTCAAACGTTTGAAACGAGAGTGTGTACAATATGATTTCTAATTGAGTTTGCAATTAGGAAAATTGCGTAGAAGCAGTAATTACTCACGGTTGACGCCAGTATCGCCATTCACTATTTCATAATTTCTCTATCATTGTACGAGATCACCAGGTATAGCTAGTTGCCAATAACACACGCCTTTATCTAAGCTCTCCAATTCGAAAAGGAAATAAGTTGCACGCGCCGGGAAACGTATTCATCTCGTACTACTTTTACGAAACTTTTTCCCCGTTCGTGTTCTAATTTCTACCTCTATGCTCATGTAAAAATTACTCAAATCCGCCCATCAATATTGAATATAGGCCTTTTGCAATTGTTCATTTCCACTGTTTAGTCTAATAGTTAATAGCAATATTTCATTTGAATAAATGGTAATGAAGATTTGCATATTCTGTAAAACTATACTCCTTAATGCATATTCTATATACACTAAAGATATTTAC
This sequence comes from Lepidotrigona ventralis hoosana, assembly GCA_002806875.1. NCBI lineage: Eukaryota > Metazoa > Arthropoda > Insecta > Hymenoptera > Apidae > Lepidotrigona > Lepidotrigona ventralis. The sequence continues at coordinate 18,230 of NIPQ01090286.1, forward strand.
TTCAATAATATTTATAATGATCTAACAAACAATCTATCAGTAACACGAGATATGATAGACTTTAATGATATTTAAACTGATGTTATATTTGCTTCTTTGAATGTAATTGATCGTGGAATTGTAATAACAGTCGCAATAAAAAGATTCTGTTTATGTGAGAAGAAATTATTCACAAATATGAGTACATTGTGAATAATACTGAAATGCAATATTCAAACGCAATATTATTGTACGTTTTATGAGCATTCTTTTTTTATTAAATTGTATTTCGAAAAAAAATCTCTTCAACTACATGTAATTTTGATAAACGAAACAAGTATATAGCAAGAACGGTGATGGATCAATGGTAAAACGTCGAATTCAATAATCGCAACAACTGAGGTTTGTTTGAAAGCTAACACTTTCGTTTGTACAACTGATCTTTGCTCAAGAACCTTTTACACTTAGTTTCAGTCTATAGGCTCAAGGTTACGAACATATATGGATCATGACACCGTACATAACGTTAGTTAGAATATTCTGGGTTATTGACAATATTCGTAAATAATTATTAAACAGTCACGCGAACTGTAAATTGAATTTCATCTACTATTGAGTTCAAACTGAAGATAATTGCTTTTTATGCACTGGTCTTCGAGAAAACAAGATTAATTGTTCCAATTAACATCTGCATTTAAATATGAAAAATCTTGATTAGCATATGAGAGCATAACACTTCAAAATTGTTCAAAATATCGACTAGATGGAAAAAAAACGTATGTTTTCTATTGGCAGTCGGAACTTTTCAACTTAAGTCACAATATTCTAATGGAAATTCGCCTGACGATTAACAAATTTGCATCCACGCTTTTACTTCCCATCTTTTTTCTTCTCTTTCATCCTGCATCCTGTTTTTATTCCCCGGTGATGATATGCTTTCGGCATATATTTACATCGCGTTGATGAAAACCACTTCGGAGAAAATATTTTTGGAAAACATCGAAGTCAGCTGAAAAAACACGCCATTTCCAAAAATATTCATTCAATGAATATTTTTTTCATCCGATTTAATTTATTTCATATGGGATCGAAATCTTTCGATATGAACGTGTACAACATGCAGAAAAAGTTTTCAGGGAACATGAATGTAATAAAAGATACCGAAGTCAATAAACCGAGTTAAATATATAGACTTATGTGTATCTTTGAATAATTGATTTGGGCAATATCTTCGTTTCTCTTGGCTTAATAGCATTGTGATCGCAGAACGTCTCTGCATGGCATGTTAGCGCTCCAATGCCGCTGGGATCACTCGCATAACTGACACTGACTGACAAATTTAATTAGTTTACGTAGAATTTCGAAATATCGAAAGACAACATATGAAAACACTAATAGATAAAATTGGCACTACTTCAATGATGCAATAAGAAATCCATTAAGAGTAAACATAAACGTATGTTATTTAAAATAATCATCTTCTAAAGTGATCTCATCTTCATATGAAGCATGACAGCTTCAATGTAAATTAAATCAGGCATGTAATGAATGCATTATTTTCCAATATTTTCTCCAGCGCTATGATCTCTCATATTTGATAAAGTTTTCATAGTAATTATAGAAATAAAAAATTTGGGACTTGAAATGTCGACCTCGTTGGCAATTTCAATATTAGTCATCATTAGAGTACAGATTCAGTGCAGAATAATTATATTTAAAATATTAAGCTTTTAGTTTTCTAATTGTAATCTCAAAAATATAAAAATTCCCAATTTAGTTATTAAGAAAATGTAGTACTTCCATATCATGAAGCGAGAAATTATCAAGAAAATTATTATCGACAAAAACAAGGAAACGTCTGAATTTACAAAAATCAGAGTTTATTTTCAGCAACGAGGCAAATGTCAAAGCTAGACAAAGCATCTTTAACACAGATCATGAATGTCAGTCAAGTATCATGAGTCGCGTTTCATTTCATCCATCGATGTGTTCTCGCGCGATCCAGGTTCACCTCTCGATCCTTCGATTGACACGAGATCGGTTCAGCTCGAGCGATTTGGCATAACTTTATCGCGTTGCGTGTACGAGTTGTTGATAATTTTCGCGAATATCAATAACGCATATTTATCACTCGTTACGTCAACGATCATTCTTTTCTTTCTGCTCGTTTTATTTCCGCAATTTTCCGATTATTCGCAAAATTATGAATTGTTTATTCAAAATAATCACCGAGCGATACATCAAGATTCTTTCTTTCTGTTGTTATTTTATGACCGTACGCAATCACATTCGTTCTGATACGTCGTGTGAAATCATGTGATTCTTCCTCTTTTTCTTTTTTTTTTTTATTGATCAAGCACGGACGGTATAGACACTGATGGATAAAAAAAGTTTAAGAGATAAGTGATAAGAAAATGTATAATATTTTTAGAATACAAAATTATATTTCACATGAGCAATAAATAAGTGGAAAACACATACAGTTGAATAACATGTAGATAATCCTCGAAACAATAAGAAAAAGAAGTATAAAGGATAAAATTTCATTTATATTATTTTGTTACAATATAACGCTCAAAATTATTTATATCTATTCTGAATTTTATCTCTGAGTTAACTCCTGAAGTAATTTACTCTAGAATTAATACAATAACTACGTATTATTACAAACGTGTTCGATCAATTTCCTTGAACAATAAGCCTTCAACAGAAAAATTCAACTGCATATATTATCCAGTCGCATCTTGTACATTTCAGAATAGGTTATATCAGCATAATAAGTTACATCAGTATAATAAACTGTGTTAAAAAATATTTAGTAGATCATTAAAGATCACAGAATATTTCGTAGATTATTAACCATCGTAATGTCGCTACTGTAAACTCTCTTTTTATCGATCTTTCTCTTTTTTTCGTTGCGGTTACTTTCAAGGTACTTCCATAGTTAGAACCGTCACGTGCTTAGGTACCCATGACCCCTGTCGCGAACATTCAGCCGATATGTTGCGCGACTATCAGCTTCGCACTACACGGTGTAAGAGTCAGAGTTCAAAGGATTCCTTGCACACTTTGAGGGAATTCAAAAGACACTTAAGCGATCGAAATAAGCATTCGTTCACGCGATTATTCATTCATCGCAAAGGATTTTTATGATGTAACAAGTTTACAGCCTAAGTTTTTACATCGTTAAATGTATCACGTTGTGGCAAATCAATTTGTGAAAAACAGATTCGTTCAAAGTACGACGAGCACGTAGAACTTGTTTGTATATGAAATTGCGAGGTCATTTAAACCTGATGATTCTGCAACGTTCCGGGTTGTTGTCCATTTGTATCGGTTTTATAAAACTCGTATCAATGTTTAAAAAAACGTGTCGTGATTTTATTCGGTTTCGTGTTTGATGAAATTTTAACTGCTTCTGGAGATGATTTCATCGACCCTGGAATCGCGCTTTTGTATATGTTATATTCATCGAGAAAGCGAGGAGTTTTATAACAAAACGTTTTCACTGAAATAATCGACAACCTTATCGGCAAATTTAAGACTCTCGACGAAGCAAATTCGTAGTAACAGACTATGGTTGATTAATGCTGAACGCATCAGCGCAATTCCAAGTTTTGCAATTTATATTTTTAACAACGATAAATCGTAATCGTGAAATGAGTGAGAAAAAAAATAATTGAAGATGATATTACGATTATGTATCCATATATGGTTTTAGTAAAATTTTTTTCTATAAGAATTTTTATATTATATCTTATATTTATGAATTTGGAGATTCATTATTTTACAACAATATAATGAAAGTTTTACAATATAATGAAGTAATATGAACTCTTTGATAAAAAGAAGAAAGAATAATTACGTAGATTTGTGTCTAATAATGCTGATAATTCTGTTTTATAAAATGCACATAAGTCTGACGTGGGATGTGAAAAAGTCTACTAGAGAATTGGAATTCAACTGACAACCTTATCAAACAGATTTCCATTCAATAGAAATTATTCTTCTAATTATTCGATTTATTTCTTTACCTAAATCTTCTGAACAATCGAAACGGATTAGGAATAAAAGGATATAAGAGATAGAATTGATATTTTCTTTAAAATTATTATAATAATATTTTATCCGAGTCATGGACAGAAGACGTACTCGTACGTACCATGTGAACTTTTAAATAGTGGATACTTTTATACTCGCATGCACAGCGATCTGACTTTACCCAATAATATATTTCTTTACGCATTCAGAATGTAAACTTTACATTTTCGAATTTAAAATTTTTCGTTTATTCAATATGTTATATTTTCAAATCATTCTAATACTCTCTATATATATTGTATATGAATATAACCGAGATACGATTATTATATTCTTCCAACTGTAATCATTCATTTTCACAAATTCAAGTTCATACATACGTACTTTTATAACTTTATAAAAGATAATATCGTTTAATAGATCGTAATATGTCACACATATGAAGATTACTACATTCTTACCACAAAATGATTTTAATTATTCAAGAATTTATGTATGAAGGGGTTAATGAATATTTACAAAGCAGGAAAAGCATTGTCGCGGCTACTTTAAATATCTTTCGCGGGCCATTAGCGCGGTCGATCGTTTACATTTCTTCCATTAAGCGACGTGCTCGTGGCGCAAGGTATAAAATTGGGTTAAGGTTGAGCCATGTAGTCGGCCGTGTAACCGTGTAACAGTTGCAGAGCCTCGTTGGCGCAACGATCGACGAAGAAAACGGCCGGGCTCGAAAACGCGATTCTGTGCAGGGAAACCCGACGGTGTATGCATAATTTATGACGGGGGGGCCCGCGTGTATTAAATATAGAGTAGCGTTAAAACGTCACGCACAGCCTCAATGCAAGCACGCGATAACGCGTGGCTCGCGAAACGCGAAATGCAAACGGGAAAGTATACGCTCGCGGATCGATCCTTCATCCAGGAAGTCGTCATGAAACCGTACACCGGTGATACGGTGAGTCGGATAGTCGATATCGAGAATAGTTGCTGGTTAAAGTTCAATTTTTTTTCCCCCTGCTTGTTCGTATTTTTTAACAACCGGAATAATCGAGCGTGCACGTGGCCGTTTATTCGAGATTCATGTGCGGCAGCCACTTAAAACGTTAGTATCACGCGAGTACTGGCTGACGCGAGACAGAGCAAAGAGCTTTTGCTGAAAACAAAAGTAGAATGGATTTCTATTTGACGATCGCACCGGACGATCGAGTAAACATCTCGCGTTCATCCGATTAACCGTGTTCCGACTCCGTGCTCGGGAATATTGATTCTATCTAGTTGTTTGCGTTCGATTTAAAAGGAGAATGACTTGCCGAGGATTTTAATGGACTAGAGATGGACGAGGAGATGTGCATGCACGAGAGCCGTGCGTTACTCGCGAATACGACAATGTTTCCCAACGTAATAGTGCCAGGTATTTATCAACCTCGAGTAAAATCATAATCGTGTTCTTTAATGCACCTTAGCGCGCATGCAAAAAAAAAAAAAGAAGAAAAGAACATCTCGCGCGAGAATAAATCTTGATTTTATGTGTTTTACGGGATTGGTTTTGTATAATTCGTCTTTCGTATTTCGCTCGATTTGACACTTGGTATCGTCGTGTTTTAATTTTTGCTTCGTAAGGGGGAGCAACAGCAAACGAGATAAGGTACCACCTATTGGTTAAGCGCGAGACTGATTAAACTTTTCCTGATTGTACGTGGCACTATTGTGCTGGCAAACATGTTATTGCAATGCGAATGCATAAAGGACGGAGACATCGATGCTAAAAGTTCATAAACGCTGATTAAGTTCGTAAACTGTTGCAATTCGCTCACGTTTCTTACGTTAGGAATCACGTTTCTTGCGTGGCACGTGTGTCACTGCGTGCAATGTCGCTGCTCGAATTATGAAAACTACGCATTTCTTGATCCGCTCGAGAACAGCGAACAATAGTGTGAAATTATATACAAAATGTAAATGATCTCTGATTGACCTCTGATGTTGAGTATATAAGTTTACCATTAATGTGAACAGTAGTATAATTACGAAATGTATTTTACTAAAGTAGTACAATAACATAGTAACAAATATATGGAGGATTTTTAAATATTTGTGAAAAATTTGGCGACATAACATGCAAAAATTTTGTGCTATTGTACTGTATTATTTTTCATAACAATAGTACTTTACTGTGTTATTATATTGTACTGTATTATTTTTCATAACAATAGTACTTTACTGTGTTATGTACTATTAAAAAGTATTTTATAATACGTATTAGAGCAAAGTAGATATATCTAAATTTCATTTTCATAAAAATATTAAATTCCAACAGGTTTCACTTTCATAGGAATATAAAGTAGGATCAATATCCACGATCTTCGTAATGAATATAGTAATTTTTTAAAAAGAAACTTTTTTTATATCTTATTATATATAAAAAGAATCCATTTTCCATTTCTATGACAATATGAAATTTGAACGTAGCATGTAATTCCGTCCGTACGAACGTTCGAAATTTCTCTCCTAATGGACTAACTGTTATATACTGTCGTTGTCGTTATTCTAAACGCACTTCATTCATTTCAATCCATCACGGCTGCTTATACATTGTACAATTACTCAAGGTTTCATCTTGCATTGCTCTTGTCGCAGCGTCAGCCCATTGTTTCGCTATCAACCGAATAGCTGATAAAAACAGGGGTTATTAATTTAATATCACACCGTATTCTAATCAGTCCGTATGATAACTCAATAACTTTCTAAAATAATGCAAGTGCTATTACCGTGTCATCTATAAATATCATGTGTATGTTACACGTGATCTTTTTAGACTTTATGACAATATTTAATTTTACCTACTGCTATATCATAATGTTACACTTTGTGTAGTACAACAGAGGTGAACTTTTGTGCGCCTAAACTAGGGAATTTAAATGTGCATCCGTGTTTCGAGAGATGATTGATATGACATCTGTATATTTTCATTCAAAAGTTTTAAACATTTTAATTTTAATAATCAGTATTTATCGTACATCACGAAATTTTTAAATTAATTGCATTTAATATAATATAATAAAGATAATATATCATAAAGTAGGTATCCTATGATTTTTTTAATGATGAAATAAATATAATATTTGTTCCAAGATTTTTAAACTGATAAATCAATTAAGATAATCAGATATTTCACACGTAAGATATCTTGGATTATCAACTTTTTTTCGTACTGTCATCATAACGTCTCGATAATTCTATCATTTGGATGGCGTGACTTCATGATTAATATCAATCGGGAATTGTGTCGTAGGTGTTCGTAAATTATTTTTCTCATATGGAACAAAATTTTACAATTTTACAATTACTTTCTCTTCGTAACTCGTCACAAACAGCAATTAATACCCGTAACTCATGACCTGAAAAACGTCATTTGTTCGTACGATATTACATTTTTAATTTATATAATTTTACATTTTTACAGAGATAATTAAAAAAATGGAGCCAAGATGAAAAATCATTTCATCTATTAGATATTGCAAGTATACTTCAAATATTGCTATTATGCTTTAAATGTGACATTTTCGTATCTCCAAATTTTCTACTCGATGCATCAAAATTCATAATCAAGTTGTTCATACATGTCATTAATTCATCGTACGAATAATAAAATACAAACCATTTTTATATTTCATTTAAGCAATTAATCTCTAAAAGGTCAAAGAAGCAAAAAAAAAAAAAAGAAAAGGTCGACATAAAAACGTCAAACTGTATCAAAACGAAAACAAGATTTCACTCGTAGTGTCAAGCATCACGCCCATAGATAATTCTTGTTAGTCGGACTAACACAATTAATTCACTGTATTTTCTTTAGAGAAGAAATTTCCTTTAACTAATTGAATGTTTTTCTGTATAGTATAATGAAAAGTCACGACTCGGTTGCATGGGAGAACGGAGATAAAGCGTAACAGAGGTCTGTCTGATCTGCTACGGTCTGATTTTACTGTTGAGAAAATTCACACGTACATAAGACGTTTATCACGTGGTAAAGTCAAGCAACGAGTCGTGTCCGCAACTTTAGGATAAAGATTTCCTTTCTCGCCTGTATTTTTCAATTTTAGAAACGTTGGAACAGTTGGCAAACGGCATTTGCAATATTCTCTCATGAAATACTTATCAGTGGATTAATTAGAATCAATAAATAAAATCAAAAAATAATTAGAAGCAATAAAACGTTAGAAAGGATTCCTTAATGCTTGTTAAGAAAAGGAGTTTTGTTCGTTTTTATTTTTATTTTTATTTTTTTTGTTTCTAACTAGTTCTTTCTAGTGCCAATTTTTATTTAGCTTTTATCTTCACACACGTGCTGGATTTTCGTAATTACGCAAGAGAAACTGCCACGACGTTACAAATAGCGGAACAAACCAAACAACCAAACTACTCTATTTTTAGATGTCCATTTAACGCTACCTTTCTATACAGCCATTCAACAAAAGTTTTTCTTATTCAAATCGATTTTTGCATCTCATGTTTTGTATCCCATGTCAAGATATTTTGAAATTCCGACGAGTATATTTTTAAAATTATTGTTAGTCCTAGGTGCAATCTGTGTTCGAAAGAAATTACATATCGATTGCACGCACGTCTCAAACTTATCGAGTAGTAAATGTAAAAGGTCATCATTTCCCTTATTTCAAAAAGTTCCATAAAATTATTTACTGGTCGCTGGTGCCTTAATACGTACGAATTTGATATTTCGCGATTATACACAAAGGTACCAATATTTGTGTTTAAAAGATATATCTTCTGACATATTCAAAATATGTTAAACTTAATCTTTGCCTTCTGCACAATGGCATATATAGTATAATGAAGAAGAAAAGAAGGTCTATTAACGAAACGAAATGTTTCATAATTTCCTAAGATAACTATCAAATTCTATTCTATTATTTTCATCCCTTAATAATAACGACTTCATGGTCAAACATTCGTCCTTGGTCATTATTTTACGTACTCATGCAAATGAAAATCAATTTCACGTGTTTGCTCGTCACGTTCTCGTCTCGGAGTAACCACGTGCAAAGCGATGAAAAAATCACGTGACGGCACATTGAACAGACGAGAGAAAAGAAAGATTTTATGCTCGTGTATTTGGGCACACTTATTTATGATGAGTGAGAATGATAAATTTCAAAAATATCATCCCTTATCTTTATGATTTCTGTGCCGTTATCAGTGGTAATCCCAAGGTATAAAGACGTAACTCTGTGTGTCGCAGATAGGCATAACTCTGTATTTTAGTCGTACGGGAAGTGTTACGCACAGCAAAGTACGAATTTACTCGTGTGTTCGGGTGTCACTTTCGAATATGGACGAACTAAATGGTAAATTCTTTGAAACGAACTTGAAATTATCGTTGTAACGAATTTCTAACAATTTTAATCGTTCTTCATTCGTATCAAAATCGCATGTGTGTTTCACGGTCTCAAGTGTGTTCGCAAACGAAAGCGACGTCAAATCGTGAAATTGTTGTGATTGTTGCATCATACAAATACTAAATAACAATAGTTAAATATGAAACAAAAAAATATTTAATTATCTGAAGAAATAAGGTGATTTTAAAGTGGATTTTGGTTTTCCCTACAGTTCTTTCTGCAACGTTTGTCATTTTTTTTCTGTATCCATTAGTCTTCGTTAAATCCGACTCAAGCCACTTTTTGCTCTGAATTTCATACAAAAAATATTTCAAAGAAATGAATAATTAAAAAAAAATAATACATTCTAAGTCGTCAACTTACATAATCATATAGCAATTGCTATATTCTAGCTCATATTAATATTTATATTCTCGCGTTCGTTAATATTTATATTCTCGTATTCATTTATATTCTCGTAATGTGTAATTACGCCTCGAGATCCGTCAATGTTATTAGCGTAATTCTCGCAGCATTGAGATATCCTCGATTAACAATTATCCTATTAACAATTATTCTCGAGTTAAAATGTTTGTCCGTTCATTCAAGTGTTAATTCCTTCGGAACTATAATGTGAAAATAGAATAAAAATTCTCACCATACAAGGTCTTAATAAATCGACGGTTCCCCTAACAGCTACTTCAATTACATGCGATTAGACGAGTAAATTTCTCGCCTCGTGCGAAAGAACAACGCCTATACTCGATGGAGGGCATCGTTCGCTTTTCATAATCTGCGAAACAGATACGTTAATAATTGATGGGCTTTTATTTCTAACGTAGCATATGGCGGGACGAAAGAATGACAGATATCGATCGTGCGATTGCTGATGCCCGAGATGGCCTACCTTTTCCGATATATATTCATTCCCGCGCAGCCTACTTCTTTCTCTCTTCGTCCCTTCACTTCTGAAATTGAAGAATATTTATAGGCTTCTACTTAGTGCGAGCATATTTCTCTAACATTCAAAATAAACTCATCGCGTTGATCGATTTATATCTCACCGTGTTTGCACAATTTTCGCACATTGATTACGTTCAACGTTATCGAGCCACGATAAATTTACTGAAATGCCACGTGTAATTAATCGATTTCTTGTATTTAGATCAGTCATTAAAAACGTGACAAGTATATGTACTCAGAGTTATCCTTCATTTTTTAGATGAAACTTTCCTTCTACATTTTTCCGAGATAGACAAAAATATTCTAATTTGTAAATTCAAATGTAATTGGTTAAGTGAAAAGTTTTGAATTAAATTAATTGAAATTGAAATTTAATGTAAAAGATTTGTAGTTCTTATTCCCTTCTTTAAAATCTTAACATATTCTAATTTTTTTAATGCAATAATTGGATTGGCAGTCCATCTTTGAATTTGAAGAGATGAATATATTTTAATATACAAAAATATACAAAAAGCACGAAATACTTGTTACAATATTATTTAAAATGTAAAACGATCTTACAGATTTCGTTTTTTCTTTTTTCATCAAAATATGAATGTTTATAAATATTCTCAATCTAACAGTAAATATACAGACAATCATAGTCGACAATATTACGTTGAGATAGTATCAGGAGAAACGTGGAATACGTTTGAAATACGTTTCGACGAAAAGATTTCAGAGCAAGAATTGTCGTTTTTTTTACGTGGCAGCTAGCAATAAACGCTTTCGTGAGTGAAAATAAATAAACTTCTGTTGGGACGATTTGTCTTTTCTCTGGAATTGTTGTTCATCATCCATGTAATTCTAATTTATGCGTCACTGCCACCAGACAAATAATTGCTTTGTTTGACTAACCCACTTCTGTGAATAAGTTTTTTAAAGCACCTTTTTACCTGTCGAATATGTTGGACCCTATTCATTAACGATCCTATTCGTCATTTATATTTATGCAATCCAATTTTAATAATTAGATAGCAACTATCGCTATCATGCTATTATCACCTCGATATATATTTTATCTTTATTTTAGACTTCAATTTCGTATGGATTGAATTTTACTTCACTAATTTAGATTTCGTAATTTAGATTTCTCGAATGAAACATACAAATTGTTTTCTTTCGCGCTTTTTTCACAATACGTTATTTTCTAATTTTAATATAACGTGAAGTGTAGAAAATATGAAGTAGGTATTTCATTCAATTTAAAATTTGTTCAAATTTATTCGCTGTATATATCGAACGATTGAGAGTGCAGAAAGGAAGGAAAGAATAAATAGATATTAAGCCTCGAATTAAATTAAAATTATAGCATTCTCACTTCGTCTTTCACAATTTTTTTTCTTTCATTTCCTGTACGATACAAAGTATAAAGTGTTCGATTTAAAGTTCGATTAGAATTGCTACGTGTATTAAAGTTTTATGAAATCATTAATGTCAGAACGATTTTACGAAAAGTATAAAAAAGAGAAGGAAAGAATAAATGGACGTATATCTTCTCTTAAAAGACTATGCTCGCAGTATATTCAACGTCATGTATGATCTGAAACAAAGTTCTGTCTAACATATCACCGCGTACCAATCGATATCGTACAGCTGGAAATAAAGTACGTGGCAATATCCTCGCCGCAGTTATATATAGCCCCATTTTCTAAAATTGACCAATGCCACAAATAGCCGGTGCTCTTCGTCCACGTATATACGTCAGTTTAATCAAATCGCGGAAGTAGAATATATAAGCCTAAAAGCAAACTACATGTATGTTTCGTCTTTCTAGATCGAAAGTTTTTCTACTATTATAAATTTAGTTTTCGAATCTATTTATAGAATTCAGAGAAACATATAAATCGAGAAAATCGTGCTCAAATCAACAATCTCGAGAGTTTGTTCCTTCGTGCATATGTTATCGTCACTTATGTTATTGTCTAATGATTTAGTGTTTGCAAATCAAACCTTCGACAAGTGTTCAAAGTAAGAGTGAACTTCGAGAGAAATTTGAATTTATATTTTCTGAGATCTGTTCAGATTCAGATTTGCAGGCTCAAGGATTCGAATTGAAGTGCTCGAATTAAAAAAAAATTCAATGAAAATCAAACTCGGACTAGTTTTGAGTTCAGTCGGTAACTATTGAAAACAAAACGTTCAATATTGTGCAACAACGTAGCAGCATCATTATTCGCAGAAGACTCGAGATTTCGCGTCGCAAGATTTTTCCTCTAACGCGACAATAACGAGAGACAGTTTGAAATCGTTGCAAAACTAATCTCTGTTTGCGATTTCAGCAATGTCCTTGGAGGAGTCGCGGCGTTCGCAGCGTCCGTACAGATACGGGATGGTTCTCCTTTGCGTCGGTGCACTGATAAACTGGTTAGGCCTCGCGGAGAACTACGTCGAACCGGTACGATATGTCGGTGTTGCTTGCATAATCGCAGGCGCTCTTCTCATATGTGCCGCAATGTGTTGTTGGCTGCACGCACCGCCAAGTAGGGCAACCATGCATACACAACACACAAATCATCCAATCACAGCACAGGTAAGTGCTTCATTTTTTAAATCCATGACAATGATTATTCTATTTTTTTTTCTTTTTTTTTTGTCTAAATTGCCAAAAAAAAAAAAAAAAAATACGTGTTGTAGAAAAGAAATTTCTCACGAGTCGAGATTGAGAATAAGTTTGGAAAATGATTCTAATTACGTGAATTCATTTCATACACGCAACGTGCTATGCTTCAATTACTTTTCTGAGTTGTTGAAAACATGAAACTAGTGAAGTGCAATTGTAATTGCAGACCAAACCATACGTTTTTAGTTACCTAATTGAAAGGTGAAATCGAAATCTTTCCAAGCAACAATGTTCCAAGAATATTTGAGATCAATATTATACCTCTGCACTTTATATTTGATAACATCTAAAAACTTACATATACATATATCTAATTTACACATATAGTAGATTCGAACAAACTCTGCTCTAAAATTAATCGACAAATAATATTTTTGAATAATATTCAAAATCGCAGTGATAAAGTAGCATAGAAAGCCGTAGAGAAATTTTCGAAGAAAGATTGACGTGTATTTTGTAAGTACAATCGAACGAGAGATACCAATCTAATATTGTTCGCCAAGAAAACATCTAGAAATTGGCGTTGCACATTTTCAACTATTAAAATTTAATTAGAAAATGAAAGAATTTATACTGGTTACTTATTTGTCAAATTAATCAAGAAATTGTGCGATTTTGTTTTTAAGAACAAACAATATAATACTTTTTTGAAAACTATCAATTCAGACTTTGCTCGCCTACCTGTATGATATATATATTTAGTTTCTTCCCTCGGAATGACTCAGGATCCAAGTAGCTATAATTACCACTTACCAAAAGAGCAATTGAACATAGGTGATTCCATTTTACGCGTCCGTTAACTTTCTCCGCAGACAGTTCGATTTACTACCGGTAAGCATTTTCGTCACAGTTTAAAGATTTCGAAACGTTATTCTTGATTGAGGCCTCCAAAGATTACAGCATTTTCTTTTTCTTCTCAAATCGATCCGGGTCAATCCCCCATTATAGATTGCGAATCAGTCGTCTATAACACGAATAACAGCACGCGGGAGAGCCGTAATTATCGGTGTTTATAAACAGGCTACGAGATAAAAATAATACAGTTTGTTGAAATCGTTTGCTGCAACCTCTCCTCGCCTCGTAAATCGCTGGCTAGCTCTTGAAAAACGAGATCATACGGCGTTCCGTAAATCTACAATAATTGTTACGAATTCTTGATACAGATTGACTTCGTAGGACTGAACATTTTATACAGGATATTTTTTTTAAGAGAAGTGTTTAGTAAGAGAATGATCGAGACTGATTTTTCGTAACTCGTTCTCCCATTCAGAAGTTTGGAGCACAATTTTTTTCTTAGATGAAAACAATTACTTCACAAAATTTTGTAAGACACTGAGATATTTATATTTACTTAAGAATGTCGTTATTTCCTTTGAAACTCAAGATATTCCAAACTTTTGAGCGATAGTATAGTTGCAGCACGTAGTACATACAGTACTGCTTGTAATTATTCCAGGATTTGTTCGAATATTAAAGGATTGATAAATCCTATTAATAATTTGTGCAACAGCTATCTGTTAATACAAAATATGCAATAAAGTATTGGAACAAAAATTGTTGCGATAATATAAAGAAACTTAATGCAACTATATTTCATAGCAGTATAAAATAAAATCGTGTAAAAATTAAAAATGAGAAATTGAATTATGTTCAAAGAAATAAATTTTGAACAAATTTGTTTACACTTAACTTCAAGATCTAGATAAATATCAATATCTATGACAAATCAGCACAATGATAGAATAATAATAATAACAATGTAACAACAAGGTATATATTATTATTATCTAGAAGCTAAATACACGTGTACTTTTTCAATCAGTTTTCACGAAAATCGTGTTAATTTTATTCCTTCGTGACGAAATACACCACTCCATAACGATACTTTACGATGCATCCTGTCTTAAAGGAAGTATTACAAAATCATTTCTGTTTCAACCTCGTGTGCAAGAAATTAATGACCTGCGTTACAATTTTCAAATCGAACCAAGATATCTTAGCGATACATTGTGCGCTGTCGAAAGTTACATCAAGAAGCAAAATTTCCAACTGGCGTATCGCCAATGTACGATCATCAAATGAATACATTTCTACATAAAGCTTGAAACGCGTAGCTCTCGAATAACCATGAGCATTATCAAAGACGCGATCACGCTATTTCCACCAGGTATCGCCATAAAACTCTGGGAAGCAGGGACGATCAGAATCCTGTGATTTTCACTGGACGAAGCCTTTTATCGCACGTTCCCTTTCATCTTCTCGCTATTCCATCGTATCTTTGTTCGCCAACGTTTCCTTTTGTCCTTTCCGCGCCATTGTGTGTCACGCTTTCATTCCAACTCGAATCTTAGTCGTGCAGAAATTCAGCTCCCCGTTTCTTTTTTTCTTTCTTTTTCGTTCCCTTCTCCCTCCCTCCCTCTTCACTGCAGGCTTCTTTCTTTTTGTTTTGCCTCTAAAACGGTATGTAGGCGTAGTATAGTCGCGTGGCTTAGAATAGCAGCCGTTCCTCTTTTCGTTGCACGCGGGGAAACAATAGAAATGCAAAAGGTCTGGCTGTGGCTCGATGCATAAAGGAGGTCGCTGGTAGTTACAATGCACTTATCTACTACCGTAAGGATATTCACCCGGAAGCACATATCTATATTTATCGACGGCTATCCTTCGATTATTCGGTCGTGTCGACAGAAGTTGTTGCGATCGACACGCGAAATTCTGTACCGCAATTGTTTTATAATACAATAATTGACATTAAAGATATATAAAAATATCCACAGTTATCGATCGATATTCTGTCGTGTCGTAGTTGCAATTAACAGATAAAATAGTTAATCATCTCCTCTTATGCAACCATTTCTTTACGGAGGAATTATCGAAGAATTATTAAAAAATATACATCGTTATCGCAGTTCTACAAAATGAAATGAAATAGATTCAGCGCGTAGATAAAGAAGCACGTAAGTGTCTGTATTTACTGATGATCATCGTTTGATTATTCTGTCACGTTGCAGTTGCAATCGAACATATGAACTAGCCGGCAATTTTCTCTTACGTGATCATATTTACACCACTTTAATTGACAATAAAAAAAATCTGTATTTACTGATGATCATCGTTTGATTATTCTGTCACGTTGCAGTTGCAATCGAACATATGAACTAGCCGGCAATTTTCTCTTACGTGATCATATTTACACCACTTTAATTGACAATAAAAAAAATAATAGATATCGTTGCTGCGGTTCTAAAAAAATTAGTGAAATAAATTATTTTCCAAGTAACCTTGCACCGTGGTAAACAGGATGCAAATTTAATGACACATGATGTTCACGTATGCATTCTGATTATGAATTTCAATAACTAATATACATCACTAACTTTTTATTAGGAAACTTATTCGAAAATTAATTCGAATACTATGAATATAATTATACTACGTTNAAAAAAAATAATAGATATCGTTGCTGCGGTTCTAAAAAAATTAGTGAAATAAATTATTTTCCAAGTAACCTTGCACCGTGGTAAACAGGATGCAAATTTAATGACACATGATGTTCACGTATGCATTCTGATTATGAATTTCAATAACTAATATACATCACTAACTTTTTATTAGGAAACTTATTCGAAAATTAATTCGAATACTATGAATATAATTATACTACGTTTGTATTTATTCGAATGCATGTGCAATATATACAAATTTACAGATATTAAAAAAGTATTTGAACATTTGATTATCCATTACATTATCAAGTTTCAATATTTATTAACTGAAACTATTTTTAATATTTATTACATAATGATAAGATTCTTTACGTCAATTATTTATTTTTTTACTAAATATATATTTGCAATAAATATCTTGTAACTTCTATACGCAGCGTCAAATTGGCTTCAAATTTTACCAATATAATCATAATAATTGTTTCCAATCATGGCATTAATTTCCAAGTTCTCTGTATACCGCAGATAAGCTACCTAGATGTTCAGATATTTTCATGTGTCTAATTAAAATATTCTCAAGTGTACCAATCTTCCGCAATTAACAAACAACGAAATAACAATCTGCCTTCTACTTTCTTTATAACACAACATTCTTACAAAATTCTTTGCAAACCACGATACACCGGATCGTTTACCAATCCAGAGTACCGTCACGAACGAAATCGTTGGCAGGGAACCGAACGATCGTTGCAAAATATCCCTCTGATTCGCGAACGATGCAATCAGGCGACCCGTAATGCCAGCGGAGATGGTTTCGCCAGAAGAAAAATCGACATTGATTCTTCAGTCATTCACCCAGACCAGATTCAACCTGACCAAACGATTATGCAATTTTCCACGAAGCTTTCTTTACAGCTTCGAATAACCGGCGCTATTTTCATCCTGTTCTGTATCCGGCGTACGTAACTCTGGGCGGTAAAACTGCGCGCCCTTTCATGACTTAGATCCGGCCAGCTATACAGTCTCTAAAGAGTGTCGAGGCGAACATGTAAGCGGATATCTATAGACCAGCCGTGATATATATAGAAGAATGACCATTTCGGGGTTAATATCCTTGCGGTCGGTCGGCGTAATGCCGCCGTAAAGTATTAACGATAGGCAATAACAGCCGATTCCGTAGCGAGGGACAGGTCACTTTCGTAAGCCAGCCATTGATCACATTTTCGAATATAGTATTCCATTGAATTACCGAACATAGTATTCATCTCTTCATAATTTATCACCCGTTTTATATGTCTTCGATCTATCGTATCTTATACGTTCTCTCGTATCTTGCAGATCGACGATCCGATTCACGTAATTTCCATCGAGGAACCATCTAGTGGATCCAGACAAAAACCGCCAGACTACGAGGCGGTCACGGACGCGCCACCTAGCTACGACGATGCCATCAAATTGAATCCTAGTCAACTACTTACGCCGAACAATAGCAGCACGTTGTCGTTGCCAACTGTACACAGCATGGTCCCTAGAACCGTGGAGATTGTCTCTAGGGACCCAACGCCGTCACCTCCGCCACCTTACGCAAGGTAAAATTAACACCGGCTTTGCTTTCTCTTCAACGAAACACGTTCGATCGATCCGATAACGTTAATGGATTCTCTGATGGATAGGATATAAAAAGAATAGGTGTTTGACGTACTATTTCGTTCGTAAGTCATTCCCAAGAACTAGTTAGCTCGACCACGCTGTGCAGAGTAGGGGTGAAACAAAGTCCGAGAATTTCATACACGGGAGAGAACTATGAACGTGATTCCACTTCTTGATTCGTTGTCTGTGATGCAGTGGATTGCTTTACAAAACTTGTGCTGACGTCATGGTACAGTGCTAATNTTGCTTTACAAAACTTGTGCTGACGTCATGGTACAGTGCTAATGATACTGTCTGCGGTAGAACTATGATTACCTAAACTCTTCTACGAGTTACTCAAGGGGTAGTTTCCTCATTGTCTACGATTTCTTAATTCAAATAGCAAATTTAAGGTATAATTTAAGAAATGTTTTATTGTACGTATTTATAGTTGTAGAATTTGACTATGCTTCTACTGAAAGTCGTGTAATTTTCAAGATTGGAAATTTCCTAAAAAGTTTAATAATAGAATTTAATCCATCGCTGTTTCTCTGTTCCTTTTGACGATAAGATTACAAATTTTAATTTTAAATTAATTATTCCTTTAGCTATATAAGTTGAAATGAAATTAAAACATTGAAAAAAGTTTAATAATAGAATTTAATCCATCGCTGTTTCTCTGTTCCTTTTGACGATAAGATTACAAATTTTAATTTTAAATTAATTATTCCTTTAGCTATATAAGTTGAAATGAAATTAAAACATTGATGCTCCGCAGTAAATGATTTATCAAAGAATATTAAATCTTAAATATAATTTCACCCCGTAGATCTCTTTCGCAGCATAATTTCACTCTTAAGTCGGCTTAAATCAATTTAAAATGAAGTATATATACTCCATATATACCTTGAACTTTATATCTCAAGTCCTCAATGGAGGCTTCAATTTTCATACTCGCGCACAATTTTCTACTTTATTATTTATCTAATTTTGTTATTTACGAATAATTTTTCCTCATTCCAGGTGAAATATTTGACAGTACCACACATGATCGCAACAAAAGAAGCTTGCGAAATGCTGGAGGTCCAGCGTACACCAGCTGAATACGAGAACACAAAGAAGGGTGCAAACCACTCGTCGTAGCTGTCACAGCACATCGTCAAGAATGCTAGTGACAGTGCACTCGAAGAACTATTTACGATGAAACAATAACACCTCGTCGTAAGCACTGGATCTCGTTTAAGTAGACTAAAGATATTTGTGTTCAGAAAAGAATCAAACGGACAGTCCTCCAGACGGGACCCCGCTTATTATCACTGAATCAACCACAACGACACGATCGAAGAATTGAAGACAGAGCCGTACTGCGTTTCGTCGTTACGTTTGATCGATGGATGCTACGTATGAGAAACAGATGATGCGATTTTTTTTTCTTCTTTTTCTTTCATTTGCGAGAACTTCAGAAACTTGAAGGGAAGGATTGAAAAGAGTCAAAGGAGATTGTAAACATTGTGCCTTCCGCAAAGCGCCTCGTTAGACTCAAGCCTAAACGTTTGCACGAAATACTCATGACTCGATAGGTAGTTCCAGAACTGTCGAAACTGTCAAGTGGACTTGCCGATAAAACCCGTACGAGTTTGTCGATTTGACCTGGCTAATTTGGAGCAAATCTAAAATAGCAAATACGAATCGTCGATAGCTGGATAAGCTTCGTGCATTTATACGTTATTCTATCTGTACGAAATTTACGTGTCCCTTGTTATTAAATGAGGAGTAGCATTTGCTGGAGGAAATCGGCGAAACCTCTGGGAGACGCGAAGAAATCAAAGGAGAAACGTAGGAGTTCCTTGAAAATGATTTCGGAAGTGGATACGTTCCGAATTTCATCACTTTTCAGACAATCTGTGCGGTTTCTTAGAGGAAAGTACGTTTGCTTGCCATATGATTTCGATGATTGTCATTTTTTACACCATGTACATACATACCACCATGCGAATCTCGTTCGCACGTCCATTTTATTGTGATATATTACGATGATGCAGGTATTATATGATACGACACTTATGTCGCGTACGATCTTGCTTTGTGAAACAAGACTCTTTTTTTTATAATGAAAATGCAAAATATAATGATAGGCAAACTTTTAAACACGAGTTTCTTTTCTATACCAAACC
>NIPQ01090288.1:0-17436 GCA_002806875.1 Lepidotrigona ventralis hoosana
CACGCAGTGCCGAAGTCAATATCGCAAAATCGTTATCGTCGTCAATTTAGATCAGGGACAATATATATATATATATATATGGTTTTACCCACTTCACACAAGACAAAATTAAAAAAAAAAATTTTTTTTACTTTAACTCTTTTGCGGACGTAACAGCTGCATGCGTAAGTTTCTCAATAAACGTCATCATTTTCGCTGGCTTGGTAGATGACGCTTACTTGGACAGTTAATTGTTATCTCGAGATAGACACACGAATTACTACGGTATAAAATAATCTTATATCGTAAAGAGATAAAAATTAAAAGAAAAAACAATNTCGTAAAGAGATAAAAATTAAAAGAAAAAACAATAAAGGACTATATCCATCAGCTTTATGAATTTACTTTCGCATTACAATATGGCTACTTACAATTAAAAGAAATATAAAAAACTAAAATAAATACAGAGTGACTTTTTATAATGTGTGTTGCTATCTCCAAGTAGAAATGAACAACTTGGCATTTCAAGTCAGGATGCACGCTTTTAGTCAAAATTTCATCCACGCACCATGCCAAAATGTGCGTATTATGTTCACATTAGAAGCATGCATGTAATAAAGTTATTTCGACCGCAAAGAGCCAACGGTATCGAAAGATCAGATCTTTGAATTTCATTTCTATCGCTTTTTGCCTATTGCGAAATTTTTTCGTAATCGCCGCACCAATCGCTCCACCAATTTGTAAAAACACAGTTGACAAACACTGACGAGTTGACAAACGTTGACGCGCGGGTATACGGTTTTGTAAGGACGTATAAAAACTGTAGCCCACCTGTATGGTAAAAGAAAACATACAACAGTTTTGCAAAGTAAAACATCGTTTCTTACCTCGATTGGAAATTTTTATGTGCGTACCAAGGACGTTCTTCTCGACGAGATTGTCATCGTCGGCAAGTAATCTTTTCGCCGGTGTAGGTCCGACCGGTACAGTCGAGTCGTGATCTTTCTTCACTAGCATGCTGCTACTCGAACAGGGTGAACTTTGTCTTACCGGTGAGGATATAGGTGACGACCTGACGAAAAGCATCGCCGTAAACTCGTTCATTAAATTACAATTCGTACCTTCGTAATTGATGTGCGCGACTTGTTACTCGATAATTCATTACCTGAGTCCAAGGTCGAGTGCTTCTCTCTGTGGTTCAGGAGTGGACACTGGTGGTATCGGCGACGGTTGTGGAGACATAGATGGTTGATGCCCAATTCCTGGGTACAATGTATTGTTATTATACATGTTCCACAATGTAAGTCGCGACACATCGAGAGCACTGAACCCTGCTGCATCCCTCGGCGGCGTCGAAGGGGGAGGTGACGCGCTGTCCTGCCGGTGGATTATCGGTGGCGGTGTACCAGCGCCAGCACTCCTTAGCTCCTTGTTCAATAGCTTCACATATTCGACCATGCGTGCCTCGAACTCGGATGGCGCCATTCCAGGAATAGGTCCTGCGGATGCGATCAACGTGGAGAAACTGAACGACGCGGCGGCGGTGCTCGATCAAACGGCAGGCTCGTGTCGATCGTTTGCACGCTTAAAAGCGGACTGTCGCGGCTGAATAGCTGTTTGGCGAGGTACTAAATTAAGGTCCGCGACGCGACGGTATGGTGATTGGCGTGGCTCCGTCGAACGTGGCGGAGAAAAAGGAGGAAAGCGATTCTAGGAAATCGAGAAGATCCGCGCTCTGACAGAACGTGTCAACAGCAAATACCGAGCAATTTCGACGCCTCGACAAATGACTCGTTCAAAGTCTACACGCGCGTTTCTAATATTTCTCGATCAACGCGCGCTTAACAATTCCACGCGATTTCCATTTGCAAAAATACATTTAGGCGACTGCAAGTAGTTACACGCCGATTCGCATCCGCACACGTTTCGCGAACGCTTATTGGATTACGTTGAACAAATTTATCATCCCGGGGGAAAGAATTTCGAGCACGGTATGTAGTACGGTGAGAGGAGGAAACACGCAGATTGGACGTAAACGCAAATTCAAGGGGCGGCGCGAAGCCGAGAGAAGCAAGAAGGGTGTGCAAGTCATAGGAGCGAAATTGGTCCGAAGTCGGGTCAGAGGGTGGTGAAAACAGGGCGAAAGAGGGCGAAGCCACTGTTACGGTAGGGGGCGAGAAAGAGGAAGAAAGGGGTAGGGAAGTAGGAATGCTCGTTAGTGAGAGTCATCCGTTAACGCCTGTCTCCCGGAGGATCGTACAATCAATTACGCCTCCTTCGCTCTCGCATCATCATCTCCGGGGAGGCCTGCAACAGCTCTAACTACCGATTTAAAATAAACCCGCTTCTCCTCTGCCCGATCTATCTTTTTTCTCACAGAGCATCTGTCTCCTCGCGCGCCGCCAACTTTTCATCCGGACACTCTACACTCCGTTTCGATCCCCCCGTTTCCGGTACTCTCTCATTCCCATGCGTTCGAGACCCTCGGCTCGAATCGCGTTCCGACAGAATTTCCCCGGGAAATTTTTTTCGTCCAACTGCTGCTTTCGTCAACTTGCAGTCTTTGTGATTTGGAAACTCACTGTTTTCTTTTTTTTAACCTCTTAACTGTGAATAACGAGTACAGTAATAATCAGAATTTGTTACTTAAGTTAGATCTTTCAGTAAATTTCCAGACACTTATTCCAAGTATTTCCTTCCCATGATCGCTCGTGCGCGATTTCTTCAGACTTGTTGCATTGTGTGAAAGTCAATCTGGATAGATCATTTCTGGCGTATGTGCTGGGAAAATCATCCTTTACTCGTTTCAAATTCATTTTTCAATCACATAAAAAGAATAATGGAGAATTCCTGCTGAAGCGTTTTGAAAATATAATTTTCGATACGTCGGTTGGTCGACAATCTGCAACGAAGTCTACACGTTTCGTCGGAGAACATTTTCCGGATTACCAAACAACGTATCGTCAAAAACTGAATCCATTGGAAGATGTTCGCCATGTTCGAGAAACAACATACAAAAATAACTTAGATATTACTGAAAGAATAAATTAAATTTCCAATTTCTTCTTACTCCATCCAAATGTTTGATCTTTTTAATTTAACAAGGAAATTACGAATGTTTAAGTTTTGCAAATAATGTTGATCAAGTTGAAGAAATTATTGACTTCTCAATGGAGAAGAACTAGTGTCGTTTCCTTACAATTTAATTCAATGTTACCAGACGGCAGCTGTACATACTCTGTGTTTGACGAGTATAATCATGGCTCTAGACACACACATTTGCAAAAGCGGCATCACAGCTAAGAGGTTTACGTTGACTTTTTAGTTTAACAAGTGAATTACGAACGTTGACGTTTCGCAAGTAATCAAGTTGAACGTAGTCGAAATTACAAATACTGCCATTTTCTTATAACTTAATTCAATTTTACATAGGACGATTATAATCCTTGTTCTAGCGACATAATGTAGATGCACTACATTATATCGCTGTTTGTGATAAATATAAAAATGAAAATATATAATTGGTTGTCATATTATTATTTAAGAGTTATGTTGTCGTTGTTATTTCTTACAAGGAACTGGCAATTCCTTCCGAAAAAAAAACATTTATTAACCGGTCGAATGATCGGTAAGGATAAGTATATGTGAAATGTCGGTACGATTAGTGTTAAGAGTCGCAACATTTGAAATGCCAAAAATATTAACCGGACGATCGTCGTGTCAACGACATATATATGTATACCGATCGAATGATCGGTAAAAATAGGTATATGTGAAATGTCGGTACGATTAGTGTTGAGAGTCAGCGACATTTCAAATGTCAAAAATATTAACCGGACGATCGTGTCATATATATGTATATACCGGTCGAATGATCGGTAAGGATAGGTATATGTGAAATGCCGATACGATTAGTGTCGAGAGTCAGCGACATTTGAAATGCCAAAAATATTAACCGGACGATCGTCGTGTCAACAACATATATATTCATCAATGTGCAAGCATTTACTGACCTGCATTAGAAGGTGGTCCAGGTAATCCCTGAAGGTGTTGCGGATGGTGCGGATGATGGGGTGAGGGTGTATGAACGGCGCTTCCGTTCGCCAACGATTGTTGGCCGTGGTGTTGGCCACCGGCCGCTGCCACTGTTACCAGCGATAACGGTGACATTTGCGCGTGCAACGCGAGCGAGTTGGGAGTGTGGGGGGTCCTTTGAACCAGAGTTTCGCTGGTCGCAGTACCGCTCGTCGCGTATGTACCGTAGCTACTGCGGCGTCCCTCCCGACGATTTCCGTCGATCGCCGCCTGCAACTCCGCCGGCGTCGATAATCGCCTTTTCTCACACTCGTACGGATACAGGTATTTCATGTACCTGGAAAACGAAAAAGAAAAGAAGAAGAGAAAGGAAAAGAATACCGCGCTAGAGGTGCTAGAAAGCGGATGGACGGCGCGGCGGTGTTGATTCTCCGGGCACCGTTATTGCTCGCTTTCTAAGACAATATTGTTTCAAGTGACACACAGAGAGAAGTTATTCGTGTCAAACTCGAAATTTTCATATCTCTCTCTCTCTCTCTCTCTCAGCCGTATCTCTTTTATTCCGCGACAAAACGTGTGTTCCGTTGCGAACGTGTATAGCTTGTGTCAATAGGAAGAAGATAAGGCTCGACGTATTAACACGTTCGAGGAAATTAGAAGCAGGAAATGAACGTGCGCTCCGTGACAAACGAAGCGAGCACAATACTATATCGAACGTGAAAACGAGAGAAACAAGCGGCGGCTCATTAATCGATTATGTCGTCGTTGCCCGCCGAGGCGAGGAGGGAAATGCCGTGGCTCGGCGCACGTGAAATTGGCAAGGCAGATCCGCACGACGGGCGTCGCTTAATTTAATTTCGCGTCCCTCGCGTCTATCCGCGCCGCTTGGTCGACTTTAATGTTCGACCAGGACACTCTAATTGCGCCTGAACGATGGCGCTTGTACATTGCGCGACGAATGAACAGCTTCGCGATGGTCCGTGGACTCGCGGACAACACTGTCGTGTCTACTTCCACGCATTTTTACAGCTCTTGACGTACGCAGAAGCTAGAAAGAGCAAGATGGCAGGCGAGCGTAATCGCGTTAATTGTTTCACGAGGAATTGGTAGGAGAGACAGGTTGAAACGTCGATTGTTCTCTCGATGTCGTTGTTGAGAAGACGAAACGGGAGATAAAAGTCGAACAATCTGAAATGGAACAAGCAACGCGACGCGAGATCGACGTTTTCAACAGTGGAAAACGAGTTTCGAGAATATTGTTACTGCGACTTGTACTGGCCGTATCGTCGAGTGTGGCTTCTATCATAGATATTCAAAGGTGTGTTCAATTTCACAGCGACGATTGATGAAATTTACGTACGTTCATCGATAAAACGTAGAAATTCATTACGTGGTGAAATTGTAGAGCACGGGCTAGTTCGATCTAGCCAATCAGAATCAAAGGACGAGCTGTAGGTTAATTGTTAATTGTAGATCATTCAAAAACGGTGAAATTAAAGCGATCGATTAAGTTGGATTGTTTTGACCTACGCGATACTTCTGAGAGCCCCTTCCTGATCTAGTAAGCACTCCAAAGAATGGTTCCAGCGGAACCAGATGATTCAGAGCGCAAGAACGTTGAACATTCTTGCGTTTCGACACACACGAGTAATTCGTAAATATTGTTTATTTCGACGCAGTATCGCCACGTAGCAGACGAAAAAAGAGAAGCTCGTGGCGAGAAGAGGCATTCGCACACACTCGCCGTTCGTGGATAGACATATTCTCGCAGGAGAACCGCGGCCTATAATTCGCGCAGGGATCGTTCGGCTTTTACGATTGTCTGGCAGACTGCGGCCGAAAACTAGCTCTTCGACCCGGTGGTTTCCTCCTCCTCCGCCTTCTCGACTTCTTTTTCTTCTTCTTTTTCTTCTTCTTTTCGCTCTCTCGCTTTCTTCACGGTTCGACGAACCAAAAAATCTTCGCGTATCTCGTGCGTGAGGAACACAACGAACGAGAAAAAAATGCAACATCTCCAATAATTCCTTCTCGGCCTTGATTATATGTGTGTGTGCATCTCTCTCTCTCTCTCTCTCTTTTTCGCACCGTTCGAGCGAGAATTTTCGCGTCTGCGGCGACAAAGAACAATCAGGAAAGATGTACTGCCTGATTTTCATCGAGAAAAACGAGCTTGCCCGCAAACTTCGTTGGCACGAGCTTCGATGCAATCTCGTTGGTTGCCGAGATAATGGGCACGAGTTGCATTCTCACTTATAGACTATGGTTACAATTTACTCCAACGAACGAACCATCCGAAGTGGCCGCGAGACGCGTTCATACCCGCAAAAATCTATATATACTCGGGTGGTATTCTCGGCAAGTATTGGCACTGCGCTGTATTTAATATACATCTACATTAAATTCCGTGTAATTTAGTATAGTGCTTTTAGACGAGAAGCGTAGAAAAAGCGTTATCACATTGGTCGGTCGCTGTCACGTGACTTTTCAGGCCTCGAATTCGACGTTCATGTTTTAACCCATTCGCACAGAATAACGAGAGTCAGGCTCGTGATGTATTTTTGTGGCAATAATATACATTTAACGTGCAAGCTAATAGTCGTGATAACGCTGTGTTGCATCTCGATTGATTTCGAGTAATAATTACTCTATATAATTATGAAATACCGTTTCACCGTTTAATTAAATAATTAAATAATTTTGTTTATTAGCGACAGCGACAGCGATGAACAGTTTTTTTCTTTTCAAAGACAGAAAAAAAAACGTTTCATACGTATATCTTCCGAAGATTCTGATAACGAAGATGCGATAGAAACAAATGAAACTTCAAGTGAAAGTAAGGCTAATGATTGCAATTGGGTTCTTAAAGATAATGATCCAAAAAGTTTCATCTTCACGGAAACACCAGATACAAACCCTTTATTTTTGGAAAAATTAGGAAATAATCCCACTGTAATAGATTCATTCAATCTAATATTACGACGGATTAATTATTGAGAAATAATTAAGTAGGATTAAATAGTGAGAATTACAAAAAGAAAAAAAATACAAAAACAGGAGTGAAATCACTTGGGAATGTGAACTTTGTTTAGTGAGCTTTACATATTGAATGTTTCAAAAAGTATCATACTAAAATAAACTATTCATACATATATGCAATATTAACACACACATTTTTTGTTTATTTACTAAAGAAGTTTTTTGGGGGAAATTTATTATCAATAAATAGTAATACGTTATATTTTTCATTTTTCTCTTTACTACCACACCACCGTATCATCTAGTCAGCTTTTCAGTGTTTTTTGAACCATTTCTACATTGCATTGCCTAAGTGCATTTTGTTCACAATATGTACTTCTGGAAACTGTTCTGTTGCTTGCGAGATACCACTTGTGCATTTAATTCACGATATTTTATTTCGGCAATTGTTGTACTTTTTGGAAAAAAGAGCCCGCCGCTTAACCCGAGATCTATGGGGGGCTGGTTAGGTTGTCAATTCTCTAAATTGCTATCACGCTAATAATAATACTATAACAAATACAATGTAATTGCTAATTATCCTGCATTAAAACGATTGCAGAGAAAAGCGTTAGAAAAGAGGCATTTCACCTCAATCTTCGAGATCTCTGTCTTTCATGCATTCATGCGTGATCGTTTATCATTCTCTGTCTACCTGAGCAGAAGATTCGTCGGAAACAAAGTGGGCCGAGCTGTTCGCTCGGTTACTACAATGTACAATAAAAGACGATGGTGCATGCATGACGTTGCTCCTCTCTCTCTCTCTCTCTCTCTCTCTCTCTTTCTCTCTTTCGCGATATAAATAATTAAAGATTGAAGACGCGTGGCTCGATATAGTCGTAGCCACCGACTATACATCGCGATACACACTGTCTTTCTCTCTCTCTCTCTCTCTGTCGCCGACTCCGCTGTAGTCACGATGTTTCCCTTTGCAATTTCGTTCGTTTTCCTTCGTCTGTCCCTGTTGCTCCGGCTACGAGATAACCGGTTGCCGGAATGATGGATGCGCCGCGGCGTCCCGACGTTTCGTCGCGCGTTACGCATCGAGCATCGGCGGGGTTATTTTCACGAGCGATGCCGTATAATTCACGTTAGCCGGCCGGGCATTAATGCGTCGCGCTCTGTTTCCCGCAGATCTCTCGGATCCGTTTGATATAGTTAGCTAGAGCTTTTCTGCGATAGTGCTCGTAAGTTGCTTCGCTCTGGCTCAGGAGTTGCGCAACCGAGTGGTGGATCGGTTGTCAGCTTCAGCTGAATTCGCGATAGAACTGAAGCGACGAACCACGATATTACGCGTACGTTACGTACGTGCGCGTCAGTGGGCTAGAGAAATCGATATCGTATCTCTAGTCTTCGAGCAAATGATTTGCAGACGTGACCGCGATCTCGGCCACGTCCTATTTTCAAGATGCTGCTTCCATCAAGCTACGAGCCAATTACATCGTAGTTATCTCGCTGGCCAATTTTCCAACTTGCCGCGACGCAAAAGTCAGTAGTAGAAGTCTGCGATTCTTTCTCCAACAGAAAGATAAATAAAGAGTCTCGAGCATTTAGCGTGGATCTTGCCGATTTTATTTAGTGAAACGCCAGTAAATCTTGGCTTTGCAGCTTGCTCCATGTTATATAAGCGGTTTCGATGATAAAGTAAAAAGAAATAAAAATATCGAAATTAACACGTTCCGTGGCAAGCCATTTTTGCTTTTTGTTGTCGTTCAGGCCATTTGATATTTTGACTAAAGATTGATATATTATCACACAATCTTTCATTACATCATCAATCGATAAGTAGTTCTCTTGTTTAGAGTAGCCATCACATCGTCTACCACTTGTGATACACGTGGCGCTGCGATCAGTTCGATTGCAAAAAATAAATAAATTAAATAAATATGACTGCGTGTACCACCGGTGATACACATGCCATAGAACGTGTTAACTCAACTATTTTCAGAATTTAGTCAATGCATTGCCAATTTCCCTTGATTTTTTTAAAACTGTTCCACAAGTGACACTAGAGAAAATCCTATCTCTCGATCTTCTCTATTTGGAAATATATCTGATGCCTACAGAACAAGCTTCCTTCTCTAAATG
Source organism: Lepidotrigona ventralis hoosana (assembly GCA_002806875.1). Taxonomy (NCBI): domain Eukaryota; kingdom Metazoa; phylum Arthropoda; class Insecta; order Hymenoptera; family Apidae; genus Lepidotrigona; species Lepidotrigona ventralis. The sequence continues at coordinate 9,118 of NIPQ01090288.1, forward strand.
AAATTAATTAACGACCGATTCCATAAATAATTTGGCCAAGAGAAAAACAGGCTCGTAAATCTCATTAAAAAGTAAGTTATCTTGTCTTCTTACATGTTTGCTATTTATAAGCAGGTTTTTATTGTTGAAATAATTTAGCGGCGCATCGAAGCTCAATCGAGAAAAGAAGATTGTTCACCGCTGGATTAAGGGAAAGGCGAAAGGGAGCGGTTGTTTCTCAAGAAAAATCGGTTCTCGCGAACCGAGCGCGAGACAGAACGCGTCCCTTTGTCGCGACGAATCCGCGAACGTTTTAATTAATTTCATTCCTGCCTTGCCTCGAGACGAAACGCGTCGCGAATCGCGGGACCAGAATAGCCGCTCCCTGATAAATCGACCGTCAAATTTATATTAACTATCTCGCCCGGAACTTGGCGCGCTCGCAAAGACGCGCGAGAACTGAAGTTGGAATAGACAGCGTCTCTCGCGATTTCAAACTTGTCGGGCAATCGGCGGTACACGATCGTTAACCGATTGTTAACTGTAATTAATCTCGTTTGTTTCCTCATTTCCTTCAGCGAGGAAACGAGCGATTGCTAACAAGCGCGAATAAATACAATATATACAGCAACAAAGTATATAAAATATTGAAGAAATGATAATGCAAAGACGTAAGCCAGTGCAAGGAGAGCAAAAATTTTGTTGCATCATATTCTTAACGATTTCTTCTGATCCTTCTCTTTCTAGTTTGCAAGTTTCCTCGAAGTGATCTCAGCTACTTGCGAGATCATTGCATTGCCATCGTCGGCGCCACAATTTTACTCTATCTTGTGTATTCTCGGTCGTCGAAATGTATGATTATATAATGTAACATTCTCGACGAAAAATGGAACTGGAATTTCCGACGGTTGTCTGCATTTTTCAACACTGCATTTTTAGATTGAAGAAGAAAAAAAAAAACAGCCTTTATTGCGTTGTTCGTGGTAAATTCAGAATCGAGTAGAATAAACACTTCAGTTGCAAAAGCATTCAAACATTCTGTAGAAGGAACATATAGACATTTTGTCACTTGAGAGACAAAAGTGCATACACACTATTTTTCATCTTTCACGTTAGCATGAACAACTGTTACACGAAAGTAGGAAATTCAATTTTTAAATTTTCTTTCATTGGAAGAATAACTCTGGCGCACTTTTCTAAATACGAATAAATTTCGAATGGGGAATAAAGGGGGGAAAGAGATCGAGGAATTTTAGATGAAATTTTTATTCTTCGCGTTAGACACGTGCGGATGCGAATGCCTGAGTTTTCAACGTATCGCAATTAGCTTCACGAGTAGGATCGTGCTTTCGAACGCTATGTTTGTTATTCAAATACACTTCGAGTATAGCCAATAATAGAAATCATTTCTATTTCCATACGTCAATATAAATTTTCATCTTATCCCTTGCTGACGATACCACCTCTGCAATAACAGACTCACTGTTCTCCACGGACGGGGAAGACACAGACATTCTCTGAACACACACACAATTTCCACAAGTTTAATTTTACGAAAAAGTGGACGACAACGTGGACGAACATCGACGATGAGACTGATGAGTTTCCACGCGTTGAAAATAGAAGTTAATGTTATCGTCGGGCACAGAACTGTGTGCGTATCGATGATTTCAACGCGGCTGGTAAAAATTCTCGCTTCTTCAGTTCAACGATCGCGCGAAGTAAACGAGCTCGGTGTCGGTCTAGCAAATGGACATTTTTATTTGGACACGAGACGTCGTTGTCGATCGTCTCGAGCGTGCGAGGAAAGCCGCATCGACTTCCTCTCTGGCAGGTGACGAATGGGGTTAACCGGCACGAGCCGCGCGCTCTCTTTCTCACGATTTTGAGTGTTCCCAGCACGAGCGTATAATATTGTCGGGCTGCTGCCGAGCATCTTTTGTGCCGCGGCGGTTCGTATATTTTTGTTTCGCGGAGAACACGCTGTTCCTGATACAAGCCGCCATCTTAAGCACACAAACAATCCTCCCTTGGTGCTCGCGTTTGCCCAGCGGTAATGATGATGGTATTTCTTAAACAACCGATCCGAAGCCCGGAAGGCGTGGAGCACCACCTTTGATGTCCCCTCGGCTATTTCTCTCTTTGTTTCTTCATTCACGTTCGAATCAATTCCCGCGTCCTTTCATTCATCATCCAAATAATNTTTAAATTTTAAAAAAAAAAAAAAAAAAAAAAAGACGATGCTCGTCTTCTCTCATTTTAGAACTGCGAAGTGCGAACTTTACTTTACACACACAGTGAGTGAATGATTCCTTCTTTTATAATGCGAAGCGGGGGCATGTTTCTTTTTCGAAAAATTCAAACGCGTGGAAGAAAAATCGGAGGAGAATCGATTCGACGGAACGACTCGTTTGAGAAACGGTACGACCGCATAAAGAGCCCGGTGTTCTTAGTCATCGGCGGAGATTTCATGCTCAGGCGAGCTTTTGTCAAGCACGGGGACTCTCTCATTGTACGCGAAATAGACAGGGTCCCGTATGAGAAACGTTCGCCATCTACTTACTGAGTGCGCAGGGTAAACGCAGCGGAAGTGATGCTTGATGGCAGGTGGAGGCCTTTGATGATTTCCTGCCACAATTTCTTGTTGATTACGTCCACCAATCCGCCCCGGGCGATCACCAAATTGTACAACTCGTACAGGTCCAACACCGATTTCGCCATGATGGGTAATCGATTGATAGGCGTTCCTGGAATCAAGTAGAGACAAAGTAAATCGAAACGAAGGAAAAGAGGGAAACAAATGTTAAACGAAATGGTGTTCTTCTTATTTTTTTATCTAGCACTCTACTTCAGTCTTTTCAAAGTTTCATGCGATCGGCAGATCTTGAAATTGGTATTCTAGTAAATATCGTCATCGAATTTGACGACCTCTGTTTTATCTATTTTCGTCGCAGAATAATGTTCTTCGTTTTTAACCTCGATGTCCAGCGTGTATTTCAGCTGGATGTAACTTGTTTCCCATTTTATACAAACTTATTTATTTATCACGTTGATACACACTTTTGATATCTTTTTGGGATATCGAGTCTCATATTATAACGTAATAATCCACGCTAATTCTCTCCATTTTACGATACCTAATATAAGAAAATACAGAGTGTGTATCTTTATATATATATATATATTTTTTTTTTAATTTATCACTAATTAATCTACTTTTTCAACTTAATTTTCTTTGATTTCTATTTCCCTGCAGTTTTCTACTTTTCCTAGCCCCTTGCCTTGTGATTCCAAACTTCTTAGATAAAGTGCTTCATTTGCACCGTTTAATTTTCAAATTACAGAATTTAAAATATTCGAGGTCGAATTGCACAGTGATCTTTTTCTTCTTTTTTCAAGGCAAAGGGTTAACCTTTTTCACTCGAGTCACTCTCTTTGTCGTCTAATGCAATATTTTCTTGCGCCATCTCTCTCCACTTTTCCCTTAGTCAAAAGCTGTCCTCGTCTCTCGACTTCTGCGTGCGTGCTTTTTCTACAAGCTGAGCTACTTATTCTACATTCTGTTTTACACCAACAGACGTGGCGATCACACGAAAACAAAGCGAGGTCGAATGAAAGCGTATCGTTCGGGATTCTTATCCATCCATTCGTTTTCGACGCGGGCTGGCACCGCTGAAACTTTACGACAGGTTTGTCCAAGGCTTCCAGCGAGGGGCGTTAACAAGAACAATAACGAATTCGTAACGATCACGCGAACGCCGCGGCTTTTACGATCCCCTTACCCGTGTCTATCGCACGCCCGTGTATAATAAATAGAATGAAGAAAAATGGTAACGTTGAAGCGGACTTCGAAAGGGGTGAGAAACAGATGGAGGGAGGCAGGGAGGGAAAGAAACGAATCAATGATTATCGCAGATCACCGAATCTTTACGCGAACCTTCAACACGTAAAATCGTAATTATATTGAAATTATCCCAGATTCGTTCGCGCGGGCGATAAACGAGCTTTTTACGAGCGTTTACGTGGTCGCTTAACCAGCGTTTAAGATAACGCGTGGAAATCGCGTCCGACGCCACATAAATCCATCTGCACGTATTCATAATTCCATAGAAATTCTAAATCCATCGCGAGTTCTTCGAATTCAGTTACAAGAACAAGGTGTATTATTTAACCCTTTACATTACGAGTGGAATGAAAATCTATAATATATATATATATATATATATATATATATGTAGTAATGAAAATCTATAGTATATATATATATATATATATGTAGACTTATATACATAATATAAGTATATATATATATATATCTATAAGTATATATAATATATATATCTATAATATATATATGTAGTAATGAAAATCTATTTTATATATATATATATAAGTAGGCTTATATATAATATAAGTATATATATATATATATATACATATACTTTAGCCATCAAGACGAGCTATTTCTATTTTTTTCTATTCGACAGTGGAATATTCATATTAACAAGAAATTATTCGAATGAAAAATCCTACTTATTGCGGTGTAACTGTTGATCTCTTAAGAATTTAAAGTTAGATTTCTGTTTGAAAAATTAAAGTTTCTTTAAAAAAAATATGTATATATATTCTAGATCCTTGCTAAAGCTTCTTCTATTTATCCTGTTCGACAGTGGATTATTTAAATAATAAGAAGTTACTTTAAGCACGCCGGCTGATCTCTGAAAAATTAAAGATTAGATTTTTGTTTGAAAAATTGAAGTTTCTTTAAAAGAAAAAAACAAATATTCTAGACTCTTGTTGAAATGTTACCAGAAAAATTCAAAAACGAAAATTCTATTTCAAAACGTGTGACTGACGGGACTTAAAAAAATGATTTGAACAATGTGTACACTTTTGACGTGGAATCAAGTTGGCCGAGCGGACTATAAACGAAAGGATTAATAACGTGAGTACGTTCGTATATAAATAATGCACTTGCTTCGTCTCTGAACGATCTGCAACTGTAAATCCCACGTGCAAGGGAATAAATTACAACCAATAGCTTTCGATAATTCTCTCTACAGGATTGTCGCATGTGATCACAGGAACTCCGTTGTCGAGTGTGACGAGGTTGTTGAAGATGCATGTTAAACGAAGTGTTAACAAGAGTTGGCAACCCGTTCGCGACTATCTCGCAGTTTAACAACGCGCGTGTAAACGTCGAGTTTTACGAACTCGGATAGCAGCGGTAATCTGACCGTTGCCGTCGTAAATATATTTCGCGTCGACGAGAATAACGTCCGTTTCGTTGGGAAACGCGTAATTTTCGCGCGAATTTTCGATCTTCCAGAGTTGTGGTAGCCACGACTAAAAAAAAGTCTACGTTGGATGTCGATTTTTAACACTAGAACTGTCGACGACTTGCAGATTGCAATTAAAGCGCAAGGTCACTAAGAAAAAGTTAATACAATATGCGATAGAGAACGCAAACTTCTATCAACAATCTTCAATTTTATTAAAAAGTCACTCGAGCCATCTAGAAATGTACAAATATATATAAAATTGCTCGTAGAAAATTATTTCGTCATTTCTGATCACTTTGGTGGTTCTGGTGTTAAACAATCACGACGGAAAGGAGATGATGTCGATTTTTAACACTAGAACTGTCGACGACTTGCAGATTGCAATTAAAGTGCAAGATCACCAAGAAAAAGTTAATACAATATGCGATAGAGAACGCAAGCTTCTATCAACAATCTTCAATTTTATTAAAAAGTCACTCGAGCCATCTAGAAATGTACAAATATATATAAAATTCCTCGTAGAAAATTATTTCGTCATTTCTGATCACTTTGGTGGTTCTGGTGTTAAACAATCACGACGGAAAGGAGATGTTGTCGCATGGCGGCAGAACTTTCGTCTACTGAACACGTAATTCCGGCTCGTGATTCGGAGTCACGCGAAAATTCACCGGCAGCCGTGAATACATCGTGGTAGTCTTCTCGCTCGGCTCTGGAGCCGGTAAATTTTACGAGTTTGTCCAGAGGTACGAGTTAACGGGGCGTTAACAAGGCCGATACTCGTGACTATCGCGCGACTGTTTACGAGCTCGCGAACGATTCACCTCGCTGCGAAACACCTTGCTATAATAGCAATATAATATATATATCCAGCAGCAGCAGCCGACAGTAAGAACAGCAACGATCAGAGGAGAGGAACAGCGAAAGAAATAATAACGAGAGTGAGCAGCCAACGCTAGGTATAATAACAATAGCTAGACTGGAGCAGCGAATTCCGGCTGAAATTCAACGATTTCGAGCTGATCCAGACAGATCGAAACGACCACCAATTCGTTACTTTTGTTCGTTGAGAAATATCGAAAGTATCCTCGGATCAGTTGTTTGGTTTATCGCGATTCGGATATCGAAAGACCGATCGGTCGGTGGTATCGTAGGACCGTTTATCCGCCATCGAGAAGGACGAGGGGGACGACTGCCGCCATTCCTGCTCTCGAGAGCGGAGGCAATAAAACGTTGCAGGCTCGGGTAGGGGAACCAGCAATTTCGGGCTATCGAGCGTGGTCCCTCCAGCTTTATTATTGGCCCTGCAATTATTGTTGATATACGCGCAACCCGGCAACCCGCGCATAATGCTCCTATATAGGGCGCGGCGATAAAAGCTGCGCTGCTCGCAAAATGGCGCCCGATTCTCCCCTGCCAGCTGATCCTTGCGCCTTCCCGCAACTTTAAACCCCATTTGTACGTACGTACGCACGCGTTTCGCGCCTCTTCTTCGTCCCCTTACGCGAACCGCAAATCATTGCAACATTGATGCGAAGAGAGGGGAAAAAAATGGCCAGTCTTTGCAGTCGCGAATATAAAAAGAGAGAGCCTTTGCTCTCTGCCTGATCTGAGTGAATTGGAAGGCGAGACGAAGTCATTCTGTTACCACACTGAGAATACAATCGTATCATATGTACGTGGACATTTAAAAAAAAAAAAAAAAAATTGGTCCCTTTTGAGAATCATCGAGTGGAAGGTGTGCAAGTCTTATTGTTCAACGTCAGGTAAAAATCAAGCGACAAAGGAGGAGACAGAGAGAAAGAAACGACAAAGCAAGGAGAGAGGAGAGGCATTTCAGGATGCGATTACGATTTTTCTTGGTAGAGCGTCCAATCAGCAGTTATTTTTATAATGGTCGCCGCCACGCTCTGCGGCGTATTCCAGCCGTGGCGAGCCCGCAATGGTGGCCACATTCGCATGCCCGCTTCCACCAGACAAAGTAGCTGTTCGACGTCGCGTACAGGCGTTATGTACTTATCGTTTCTACATACATAATTTTCACGCGCTTCGTTCGGAACCGAACTGAACCCGAAGGGTTGAATGCACCATCGCCACGCCATGTACGAGACGATTCATCCACGCGAACTTTGCTTCAACTCGCATAGTCACCGTTAGCTAGGTACTTTCTGCGGAACTTACGTCCACTCTTTTCGAACGTGGAAGTCACTTTAGAATCATCATTGCGTTTATTAACATTCGAGGCATTTCTCAAAATTGGCTTGTCCTTGATCTCTCCCTAGCGTCACGAAGCGGAATAATTCGCGAGCAGCGATTAAGGATCTTGTGTTTTTTTTTTTAATGTACGGAAGTCTCGGAAGCAAGTCCTGGAAGTAAGTGACTTTTCAGCGAGAACTACCTGCACCATGCAAATATTTTGAAAAATCACATGCTATCGATCGCTGGCAACAGTTTAGTTATTTTCGACAATGCTTTGAACAGTGAAATTACTTTAACAATATTTTTAAATATCATGTTGTAATAATGGCTAAATAGTTTTGACTGAAAATTTTGTCAAAACTAAGAAAAAAAAAAATTGTTGTTAACCAAAAACAACTTACATTTAGATTAGACTATGAGCTCTCGTATCCTGATATTTCGTTGCGATTCATTGGTATTGATAAACTACGATACAAATCACGATGCAAATGGGTTAATGCTGTAAACGTCGCTACTCCTACTCCTTGCTTTGATAGATTCTTTCTTAAAAAGTCCAACCAAATCCAATCCGTTCGGAGAACAAAGCGGCATCGCTTCAAAAGAAAATCAAACCTGCTCGATATGCTGTTCCTTGAGGGTTTTACCGCGACGAAATCGGAGCTCACGAAGCGTAACCCGTGACGGTGGAGCGGAATTTATTTCGCTACCATGCTAAAAAGCTAATGTTCCTTTATCTGCCTCCGTGGTCGTCCTCTCTCTCTCTCTCTCTACTCTATATTCAGTAGATATACGCGTACGTACGATATCGATACCGGATGCGTTAGGTCGTTTACTCGCTTTCCACATTTTTTTTTTTTTTTTT
>NIPQ01090289.1:0-11386 GCA_002806875.1 Lepidotrigona ventralis hoosana
TTTTTTTTTTTTTTTTTTTTTTTTTTTTTTTTTTTTTTTTTTTTTTTTTTTTTTTTTTTCGTTCGTTCGATTGTCGAATCACGATTCAACGTAAGACCACTTTGACTCAAAGACTTATTAGATAAAGATGTGAAAGACAAGAGAAAAAAAGCTACTTGTGCCTCCAGCGCGGTAACTATCCTATTTATTAAACAAACAGACAAGAGAAGTTGTGGACCCTTGCCACATATTCTGTCGAAGTAATTTGTATAAAAATATAGGTATATGTATGCTGATCGATCGTCGATGTTGTCCGAAGTCTTAACTTCTGTCTAGTCTTCATCATATTGTTCGTTAGGATTCAAAAACGTTCAAGAAACGTGAAACATTCGTTTGATATAAGCATTTTGTAAAATTACGGAATTTATTTCTGAATAAAGAACAAACAATGATCAAATCGAGGTGAGTGAGAATTTGAAAACTGGCGGACGTTTTATTAAATATTACAATTATTTGAAAACTTATTATCGAAATTATGTGAAGAGAGAAGAGAATCCATCTCGGCGATTTTCTTCAGTGATGAAAAAGAAAATAACGGATCACTTAATCGTTTGTATAAACATATTCGCGTAATAATGGATGAGAATTGAGAAATATAGAAGAAGAGGGAAAGAAGAGTTTTACCAACTCGTCAATAAGTACGTCCCTCCCTCCCCCCTTTTAAATAAAAAAAAAAAACCGTGTTTTCTCTCTGATTCTTAATGAATTCGTTGTTGCGTGTATCTTAGAAGTATGTTTAGCCGAAGATATGAAAGATAACTATTGATGCAGGCGCAAATGTAACAGCAAAAGAAGGGAACGTTGAATAATAATATTCGAACAACCGCTAATTATCTGAATGAATGAATAATGACGCGTACAATGGAAGTAACACAACATGCGCGCGCGCGCGCGTGCGCGTACACACCCACACAAATATGAAGTAAAAAATATGCGTGATGTAAATGAATAATAACTCGAGAAATTTGTTAGGAAATTAAATTAAATATTGTCCGCCTCATGACTTCTCGTCACTTGATTGAAAGTGCAGTGCATTTGTGAGAACGAGCATGAGGAATCCTTCTTTTAAAAGATTTAGAGCAGCAAGTATTCGCAATATAATTACACAAAGAAATAAAGGAAAGAAATAGATAAGTCGATATATATTGCGTACAGTGCAATCAAAGGAAAAGATATGGTTACTATATAAAATATGCNACAGTGCAATCAAAGGAAAAGATATGGTTACTATATAAAATATGCGAACGAGTATTGGTTGCCTGAGTTATCGAAGCTATTTAAGTAAGAATCATGGGGTGGACATGTAGTACATATGATAAATTGATACTGATATATATATATATATACATATATATACATATATATATACATATATATATATATATATATAAAATTCATTGAATTAATGCGATCGAATGATTCTGCGTGTGTGATGGTTAGTGTGTATTAAAAAGAAGGAAGAATGATTCGTACGACTGTAAATGTGTTTTTAAATTACAAGAAGATAAAAAATATTTCATTCTCATTCTGTGATGGCTGTCTGAATATGAGGAGAAAAATGTTTTCATAAATTTATGCTGATTAATCAATTAAATTATTATTAGCGAATAAAGAGTTCGACTCGTGTTGTATTAATTGTGCAAAAGGAATAAAAAGAAACCATCTACAAGTGTGAAGATACATGCGTCTCGTTCGTTTGTATGAACAAGATAGACGCGTTATGTTCTTATAACGTGTGCTAACACGTGTGAATTATATACACTATTTAAAAAAAGAAAGGGAGAACACGTACGCTATATCTGAATGCAAACGGTATGATTTGTATACTGTACTGTTTAGTCGTTTACCATTAATTTCGAGAAAAATGTGTATAAATTATTATGTGTAATTAAACAAAAATCATTTAGTAAATTCTAAGAGTATATAATATATGATATATATATATATATACTATACTGAATCACACATGCGCGCATGCGCTCATTAGCACACATACAAAACAAAAAACATACGAAGAAATATTGTGAAAATTAAAAATACCGACAACACTGCAAGGCCACTGTATTATACATTTGTGTAACTAAAAATAGCAATGGTACAATTATGAAAATTATAAAATACAATAAACACTTACCGTATGTCTTATATACACATATACTATCTAAATGCTATCTAAGTCACACATCTTTTTTAGAATTGATATATCAAGAATATTTCATTAATAGTTAATTATAAAGTAAATGTCAAAATGCGTTACATGAACTAAGATGTTGTATTACTTGTAACAAATTTATATATTACATTTGGAAGTACACACTATGTTTATAAATATTAAGAGACTATTCAAACACTAGTATAACATATAGACATACAATATTCAAAGATAGAGTAATTAATTAATAATAAACCGAAATTCTTAGCTAATTACGTATAAAGTACTTCAAAGCATTTCAGTCCGTTTTTACCATATGTCTCTTCAAATACAAAAGTTGTGTCTTCGATTCCAAAGAAGACAATTCGAATACATATGGTGCCATTTGCTGTACATGATTTTGGTAATTAGAACCTAGAAAAATTATAAATATTACGATACAATTTGCATTACAACACAAATACAAAATTTACATACCCATGGTCGCTCTCTTCTCTCCATATGTAACTTTTCCATCAAAGTCATTTACTGGAATTTTCATATCTGCATCGACTTGTTGAATTGTGATATTCAAATGATCCTCAATTTCGGCCAAGTACTGGACAAAATAACATTAGTAATTGAACATCAAAAAGAAAGAAAATAAACACATCACATTACGTTAAAGCTTACGTTTGGTTCGTTGTACCAAACGCAGCAACCACTTTTATCAGTAAGATTAGTATTAGAACAATTTCTTCCACGAGAAGAACACCATTCACCGTGATACCATACTTTTTCAGGAACTTTACTAACTAATGAAATTGCTAATCCCATTCGTTCAGCTCTACCGACTCTACCTATGCGATGTACATAATTCGACTTCTCATCAGGTAGAGTTATATTAATCACTAGAAAAAAGATTATATGGAAGATAAAATCATAATTACATAAAAAATTATTAAATATTAGTAATGATTACATACTAAAAGGTAATCCTGAAATATCTAAACCTCTAGCTGCAACATCGGTGCAAATCAAGAATTTTGCTTCTTGTTTTTTGAACTTTTCTAAATTAGATTTGCGCTCTGCGGGTTTTCGATCACCATGTAGACATACACATGAAAACTGATTTCCACCATATTGTTTCAAATATCGTTCCAAATTATCACAATCTAATTTAGTTCTACAGAAAATTATGGCTCTGTCCATGTTGTGTTCTTTAATGGCATGAATACAGTATTCGCCTTTTAATATCTTCACAGCCTCTGAGAGTGTCTCTGTATAGCATATTATAGTCATATAACTATAATAACAATGATAATAACAAATTTATATAAGATTATTGAATTTGAAATATACCAGGATTGTTATTTCCAGGTCTTACATTATCCCTACTGTGAACACCATCAGTTTCTATATATTTTCTTAAATTATGCCAAGATTTATCTTTCTGTGGATCTACTATTACAACAACATGGTGTACAGTCTCAGGAACTGCATCTTCACCTTTCAAATCTACCCATGTTGGAAAATGCATCAAACGTTCCTGTGCAAAATAAATATTTATTTATTACACATTTATTTTTACAAAATATTGTATAATACAAATTGCAGTTTTAAATATTTACCGCCATTTTCTTAACTTCAAATGCATGCAATGTGGCAGAACAAACAATCATCTGTAATCTTTTCCCATCTGATGTAATTTTTGGTATTTGTCTGTGCAAACGATCAATTAATTCCGTGTAGCCTTGTTTTAATAGACCATCAGCTTCATCCAAAATAAAAAACCTAACAATAATTATACTATAATAACCATTATCTTGATAAATATAGTAAAAGTGTTGCGAAATACCTGCAGTGTGTTAAGGACAAGTAGCCACCTTGTATTAAATCTTCTAAACGGCCTGGTGTTCCAACTACTATATCCACACCAGAATTTAATGTAGCAATTTGTTCTTTTACACTAACTCCACCAATAACTAACAATTCTCTAATGGCTGGATCTTTCAAGTATTTTTTAAACTATACAGAGATATGATTTTACGTGATAAATATTTTAAATAATAAAGCAAAAATAAATAAATATTTAACAACGATATTAATAAGTGTTGGTATCTTACTTTTTGAATTTGATTATAGGTTTGTTCAGCAAGTTCTCTCGAAGGTTCTATTATTATAGCTTGGGGAGCATTACATTTAGGTTTACCATCTTCCTTATTTTGAGCTTGGCTACTGTTTATAGGATTCTCCTTTATGACTTCTTTAGGAGCTGAAGTAACAGCTATATAATCATTTGGAGGGGGATGTTTAAATGGTTGTGCTCCAAAATTAAACGACATTTCTGCATTTTTTAATACTACAGCTGGATAGAAAGTATATGATTTTTGTTGTGCATTTAGAGTAAATGCTGAACCCAGATTTGCGCCATTCAATGTAAAATTAATTTCACCCTTTGATAAATTTAAAAGACATCCAATTACATCGTGCATTCCAAAAGCCTTTCCATAATTATCAAATTGCTTTGCATTTGATTTTTTACCAGTACCACCATATCCAAAACCAAACTTATCTGTTCCTAAATCCAGTGAAGCCTATATCACAAATATGGTAATAGTTGTAATGCTTTGATAATACTATTTTTAAAAAACCATCAAAAAACTAAAAATTACTTGAGATGTGGACCAGCCTACACGACATAATCCTTCATCAGTTACTGTAACTTCAAAGAAGTATTTTTCTTTTCCTTGAATTCCTTTATTTGCTCTACAACCATGCCATTCTTTTTGTTCACGACTTTGACATCTTAAGCCGTCTGGAGTTACAGCTAATGCTGTATCTCTATCAAATAAACTTAATGACCAATGTGCAGCTATAAATAATTATAACAATAATGAATATAAGAAGATAAAACATCTTGCGACAATTATGAAAAGATAACATACAATGTTGATGATGTCCACTAGACATATTGCCTGTTTTACCAGATTCTAAATCCTTCAAAGTTTCCCATACAATTTGCAAAACTGGTAGACAAAAGGCACCAGTTTTTCCACTGCCAGTTTCTGCAGCCATTAATACATCTCCACCACCCAAAATTAGTGGAACTGCTTCAGCTTGGACATCAGTTGGCAGTCTATGTAAAAATACTTGATATTATTTAATATGCTTTTTGCTATGCATAAAATAGAATTTTATTTTACTCACGTCCATTCTATTTCATCAACTGCTTTCGCGATTTCTGGCAAAACACCCATTTCTAAAACAAAGTGTTATTAATGTACTGTTATCGACTGTATCTTTGATTATAATTTTTCTCCACCAAGCACAAAAGAAAAATACCAAAAATGTGTTTAATTAATATTTATACCTTCGAATGCCGTCATTATTATAACTTCGGTTCGTGTTTTTCTGAATTAAATTTGAAAATGCAAAATTAAGCAACGTAAACTAATATTATTAGACGACATGAAACATTTGAAGTACCCGAGGAGTGTGTCATCTATAGATTTACATTTCATGAGTAAATCACGAACCGTGTGAAATATAGTAAGAAACATACGTCATTATAAACGATCCATTTTTATATCTTTTTTTGACTTAGAAAATATTTTAGAGTATCTAAATATTAACATTAAATAAATATTTCAACAATTGCTTATAGATCATTTATTGAAGTGTTACATAGAGAAAATATAAATTATTTTTTATCATTTCTAAACTAGCCCTAAGGTCGTATAAGTTTTATGCAGAACGCAGAATGAAGAGATTGAGTATATTATGGATTTGTTATGAGTTATGAGTTAAAGTATAAAATGAAAGATTTGTTACTTTAATCAAGTTTATTATAAATAATTCCTCCATATATGTCTGGGAGGAGTATAAATATCACTGCAGAAATGATGTTAAATACTGTTTACTATTTGCTTCAGAGATAGCATTGTAGAAATGACTCCAAAATGGAAAGTATGTATATCTTGTATAGGTTATACAATTATTTTGATTTCACAAAAATCTGAATTAATATATATATTATTATTGTTAATGACAGACCACTAGTTCAGAATCCACTTCAACAACAAGTTCTGGTTCTTCATCCAGTAGTTCTTCAAGTTCAGGCAGTGAATCTAGCTCATCTGATTCAGAAAATTCTAGTAGTTCTGCTAATAGCCAAAAAGCATCTGATACAGAAAGAACAAAGAAGAAGACAACTTTCCCTCCTAATAGACATGGCAAGTCTAAAACTGATACGGTTGTTACTACATCTGTAGAAAATAAAAGCAAAGAGAGGATACCACCAAAGAATAGACCTGTAGTATATTCTTCAGAGTCAGAAGAGTCACCAAGCAAAGTAAAAGCAACAACAAAAAGAAAACCACCGGCCAAACCAAAAGCAACTGCTACAGTAGCACCTGTTGTTAAACAACAGAGGCTACCTGCTAAAGCAATAGTTGTTACTAGCCAACAAAAAAATATTATAAATTCTAAATCAGTCGCTAACAAACCAAACAAGCCTTGTAGTAAGAATATATTTGTTTAAAATAATATTTATGATGTAACATTTAGTTTCATTTAATAACTAACATATATTTTATTAATAGCTTCCACGAGTACTAATGGAAAAGTTTCTGATAAACCTGCAAAAACAACTTCAGAGCCTGTGCAAAAGAAGCTGAAGAAGAAAAGTATATTCAGCCCGGAAAACAGTAGCGATAGTGACAATGGTGTTCCAACAAAAGCTAATTCAGCTAAACCTATAAATAATTCTACAAAATACCCAAAAAGTCAGCAATCTAAACCAAAAGCAAGTGATACAAGGCAGAAAACTATCGCTCCAAATAGGCCTAGTATGTAAATGTGACATCATTTTTCATGTTTACAATGTTATTAATAATTTTCAATTCATTATTTTATTGTATCAGGTTTATTGA
Organism: Lepidotrigona ventralis hoosana; assembly: GCA_002806875.1. Taxonomy (NCBI): domain Eukaryota; kingdom Metazoa; phylum Arthropoda; class Insecta; order Hymenoptera; family Apidae; genus Lepidotrigona; species Lepidotrigona ventralis. Next base: position 7,105 of record NIPQ01090289.1, read on the forward strand.
CTAAAGCTGCACAGTCACAAAAGTCAGACAGTTCTGCAAGTTCAAAGAGCTGTTCTGCAGGATCAGGTTCTTCAGCTTCCACAGATAGCAGCACTGATTCTGAATCGTCAGAGAGTGTCGCAAGTCCACAACCACAAGTCAAGAAAAAAGATACTCAGTCAAGTACAGCAGTTAGCACTCCCATAAATGTTCCACCAAAGCGACCATCTGCAACGGTTGCACCTGTAAAACCACAAAAGTGTACAAAACGACAAGGTTTATAATTAGTTATAAAGTTTGTGTTATTAATTATAATTAATTTTCATAAATAAAAAGATATGTTTCATTTGATTATCAGGTACTATAAAAAGTGAAGATGAAGCCGATGCGTCCGCAAGTGAAAAGGAAGTGGATGAGCATGGAGAAACAGGTACGACGAAAGCAACGACTAAAGGCAAACGAAAATTGCAGACTCGGAAAGGTAGCAAATTACTTCAACTTCAAACAAAAGCGGTCAGCGACTCGGAATCTGATACAGGTACGAATATATTATAACAATAAGCTATCGAATGCGATACTTCATTACTAACGTTACATCTTCTCCCTGTCTCTCTATGCATTGTTTCCACGTAAAGAATTTGTACTTTTTAAATACTATCTAACATGTTTTACTTGATACAAGTGTGGTTAGTTGCATATCCTTAGTGCATATCAGTTTTAATTTATTTTTTCTTGTCTTGTTCAACGTTGCTTTAGAAATTAGACTAATCAATCGTCTTTGTATTTTTTCCCTTCTGTACGTTCAATATCTATTATCGATCTTTTATAGCAATCTCGTTGCGAATTTCAATGCATACAGGTACATACTCTTACCATAGTACCACCGTTCTTTCGTAGTAAATGTCTCTAGATAGATTTCGTTTAATTGATTGGATAAAATCAGAATTCTTAGCATGAATTTTTGAAAAGAGGCGGGTAGAGAATATTCTGCAGGCGGTGGATTTAGGACTCTATGCTGCCTCCTTAACACAAAAAAGCAGTATTTGCGGTTCTGGATGGATGGATTGGACATATATATGGCTCGTAGGGATCTAGTGGTCGATGGGACAAACTTTTCGTATACAAAAAAGCATGTCCAAGGTGTCCTAAGATGCAGATACAGTCTTTTTGCTTACGGCGGCAGTATGGTTCTCAGGTACGGAAACGGTAGCGTGTAAACGTATCCTGCAAATTCCCCTGATCCGGTGTGATTTATCGAGAGTAGCTGAGAGCAAGAGGAGCACCAGCAAATCGCCAGTTAAACGTGCCGGGCCTAGTACCGCTGCCAGACACTCATCCGGGTCCAACAGAATACCACAAAACAATAGTACATCAAACGCTACTAGTGGAAGATCAGGACAAGGCAATTACGGTCGTACACGCGTAAATAAGGAGAGAGAATGTCCCCTAGCACCAACATGTGACTCTCGGGGTCATCTCTCTGGAAAACTCGATTCGCATTTCACTTTAGAAGCTTGTCCTTTGTATCATAATACTACGCCACAAGCTTGCGCGTAAGTGACATTTTTTATTGCAATATACATACTGGACATGATGTTCTATCGACGCGATAGAAAAAAGATATATTCTTTGCCATTCTTTTCAGGGAATTTTATAAAGAAAGAAAAAAGCGCGAGGAAGATCGAAAAAAGGCTATAGCATGTTTAGCGAAAAAATCTCCAAAAGGTTTGCATCAAACAACCGAACAACGCAATTATCAGCTGAAAGTGCGGGAAATGAGAAATAAATGGAAGGGGAACACTGGCGATGGAAACGAAAGCGATAGCAGTTGTGAACTACAAGGAAACGAGAAAGATCGTCAACCGCGTTTAACGAATTTAACGCCAGATTATGATTTAAAATTGTTCATGGAAGCGCAAGCGATCGCTAGTGAAAAAATCGTATGTAGAAAAGTAGTAGCTACTTCGTGATACGTTGTACCACACGAATTATACAATATTTCCTTCTTACAGGAAAAAGAGCTGAAAGAATTAGATTATGACGGCGAGGGCAGAAATGGTGGCGGCACGCGAGTCATCGAAATGGGAAAATGGGAAATGGAAGTGTGGTACCAAAGTCCATATCCAGAAGAGTTTAGTCGAGCCCCAAAACTTTATTTATGCGAATACTGTCTGCGGTATGCAAAAAGTCGACAAGTTTTAAGGAGACATCGAGAAAAATGTCTATGGAGACATCCGCCCGGTCATGAAGTGTACAGGTAAATGTGTAATTAATGTATATTTTGTATTGTTAATNTTTTTTTTTTTTTTTTTTTTTTTTTTTTTTTTTTTTTTTTTTTTTTATCCACAGAAAGGACAAGATAGGCGTGTGGGAAGTAGATGGGAAACGTTATAAGCAATACTGTCAAAATCTTTGCTTATTAGCCAAGTTCTTTTTGGATCATAAAACATTGTACTATGACGTCGAACCTTTTCTTTTCTACGTGATGACCATTGGCGATTCTGAAGGTTGTCACACGGTTGGATACTTCAGCAAGGTAAGTTTATTTTACATATTTAAATAAAAACAAGACGTTTCGTTTTTCAACGTACATTTTTTCACTGTTAACATTCACAAATAGATAAATAATATTTTTCGATTAACGTTCACGCAATAATTACGCATTAAATTATAAAGTAAGTTGTACAAAGTAACGATGTAAACGTCTCTTTGTGAAACATCGGATGAATATTTTCGTAAACGATTTCTCAGATTTCTCAAAGTATTTTCGTATTTATATAAATATGAACTGCGTGAATTATTAGATTCGAACGAGGAATGCTGTAATATAGCAAAAAGCGAACAATACAACCAATGAATCGTGCATTTGTTGATTTTGTTTGTCGCTGTTAAGAAATAAAATGAAGCAATGCATAAAAGAAAAGTACTTGGAGCATTTCTTATTGGCACGGATCTCGTAGCGACGAGTTAGCAATGGCGATATTAATGCGGCACACGTGCTTGTACGTGCGCGATTGTGCATGAACGATGATGCCTGTTGTATGTTAGCACTTGCGTGTACAGGGCTCAGGTTTACGTGGTAGACGTCTATGATCATGGATGATATTAAAATCGTTTAGCCTATTAAAAAGAGACGTTTCGTCTCACCTTTGTACTCTTCTCTCATTAGTGATACATGAAAATGTATACGTAACATGCTTCGATTTCTTCTTTCTTACGCATTACTATCTTTCGTCGCGCATCGATTTTTTAAAAGAAAAGAGGGAGGAAATTTTTTACAAACTGAGAAAGAAAAAAAAAAATAGATATCATCCATAGTTAAAGAGATACAATTTAAAATTCGCAATGTCAAAGCGAATAATATATCGGCAAAAATGATGATGGCAAAAATTTATATTCAAACGAGAAGATTATTTTTATTTTTATTTTGTGGTTTACTATGCTCGTAATGGCATTCACGTAGCCTGTAGGGATTACATGAACAAGGGTATGTATCGCAAAGAGGGTGTCTCGTACCCGTGACCCCTCTTTATCCGAGCACTCCTGGTCTGGTTGGCCAGGATGTCGGTGGGAGAACGCGGAACGCTACGCACGCCTATTTACTGCAGAACAGCATCGTCGGAGTCGAAATCTTTACCGACGTTCAATGACCTCTGACCCTGGCAAGATGCGCCAATTTATATCCTCCCGCCTCCTTTCGTCAACGGAAGATAGGTCGTCAACGAAAATTGTCCTTCTACCAGAGAATATTCCAATTATCCTTTCCTGGTACTTGTCGGATTTTCTATTTCGACTTTTCTCGGATTTCCCTTCATTTACGTTACTTGACATTATTCCAAAAATATTCGAAGCACATTCATTTCCTAGGCCTTTTTTAGGTCCTTGAAATATCAGAAATATACGAAGCATTCATCGTTTCTCCAAACGTTGTCCTCCGGATACTTCCGGACGTTGTTGCGACAATCGGATAACTCGATAATTTCGATATCGATCGTTCCGCTCGAATTACAACAAAAGAGCCGGCGACGTGTTCTTAGAGGGCAACAGATTGCGTTACACACCTTACAAAAGGGCGTACTCCGCGGCTCTCCGCTTCCTGTATCTGCAACGGCGATGGCGGCGGCGACGCCGGCACAGCAGCACCACTAGCAGCACCAGCAGCACCAGTAACGCAGAGTCAAAATCTTTATAGACGTTCAATGACCCCGACCCTGGCCAGACGGTCGTAGAGCGATGGTGGTGGTGGTGGCGGTGGCGGCGACGTACAGAGAGAGGGATAACGGGGGGGGGGTGACTCTGGCGT
>NIPQ01090289.1:11457-27443 GCA_002806875.1 Lepidotrigona ventralis hoosana
CTCCTCCTCCTCCTCCTCCTCCTCCTTCATCACCTACTCCTTCTCCCGTTGCTGCTACTTCTCTCTTACGTCTTTCTGCATGCTCTCTCTGCATCGTCTTTCTGCATCATCGTCGTTTCTTCTCTCGCGATCTTTTTCCACTCTTCCCTTGATCACTCTTCTCTTTCCTTCGCAATATCCGAAACCTTTGATTTGAATTTTCAATGTCTTCTGGAAATTTCCTCCCACGTCGGGTCTCTGTTTTCATCGCAGCTTCGCTATCCGCTATTCGCTATTCGTCGCCATTTAACGAAAATTTTCAAATTCACGAATTACGATATTCGCCAATTCGTTGTAAATTTTTCCCTGTCTTCCTGATTCTTGACTTCGAGCAATCGGCGAGGTCGAAATGGGTAGCTAATTTTTCGTCGGGCGATCCGTTGAGAAAAAAAGAAGAGAAAAAAAAAAGTAAAAGAAATTTCTCGTTCGCGGAATCGATCGATCGAAGTGTCGCGGCACTGCCGCTAGGATATTTCTTCTTCGCATTTTGCGATTCTCCCCTTGGTTGACCTCGAATAATCCGGACGTTGGCCTTGAGACTGCAGGCCATTGACCCGGGCTAGACAACCGTTGACCTTGAGTAATCCGGACATTGACCCGGCGCATTGAGCCCGCTAACTCGGGGAGATCTAGACGTTGACCTTGGGCGATACTAGCCGCGACCTTGAATGATTCGCCCCACAGGAGGCGGCGTGGTGATGGTGCACACACAGTGAACACGTTGTGCGTGGCGAGGAACCCAGTGGAAGTTTTCGTTCGAACGCGAGGGGAGCAACACGAGCGAACAAAACCGTAGAAGCGAGCGAGCACAACGTTACATCCACTGAATTTATAAATTTCGTTATTAACCACACCGTCCACGCCTCCCTTTGGTACGTTAACGCGCCACAACTCGGCTATGCTCATCCTGCGTGTGACGTAGAATTTTTATCAATTCCGAGGCAGCCGAGCAGAAATTTAAAGGGGGTCGAATCGAGGCGTGAACATTTACAGCTTCCGGCCGTGATTACTGAGACATGAAAAGAAACTTCTCCCGGTGAATTTCGAGGAAACCCCACCACTTTCTCGTTCATCGGCTTTACGCCCGTTGTTTCAAATCTCTATTTTCCCTTACTCGCCATTTTTAAGGAACGCGCTCGTCCTCGAAATAAGTTAAAAAGGGACGAATTGCAAAACGATATGGAATGAAGTAGAAAGAAACGAGCAGCTTCGTTTCACGGTGTTTTTAATGTTTTAAGAAAAAGAATAATTTGTCGCGTTTGTACACAACGGTCCAGTACGTGCGAGCGATGTTGGATTAAATATGGTTCCTGTCGGATGTCTGCAATTGCTGTTTTACGACACAAAACGATAATGGCGCTCGTAACCGTAATGCAATACAGTTTATATATTTGCGAGGCCCGTATTCCTTTAGATCCCCGAAAAAGGAGAAACGCGTGTCACGTGAAATCCAGATGGAACCGGTTTTCGGGGCCATCGGGTCCAAGATACGCACAACGGGGCCCTGTCCTGCTCCTGAAATCCTTGTACCTTCCTCTGTCCGATGCGCTCCACCAGGCTGTTCTAGTAAAACGAGATTTTCGACAGCCTTCGTGCTCGATTCCTCCGTATCATCCTCCACGTATCGGATTATAAACGACGCGTGTAACCGAGAACCGAAATACCTGGACTGTGTCCTTCGCTCTACGAATTTCCAACAGATTCGAGAGTCTACACGTGATTTTGTCCGGCAGATGACATGGAAATTGCCTTGCCGAGAGTACGAGGAAGGTGGAGGAAAATTTAAGACACTCGAACTTAAGATACTCTTTAGAAAGAAACCTCCGCCAATTAACGCGTCGATGAAGACGTATCTGCTCAGAGTATGCAGAGGCCAGACGTTGTCTCGTGGCAAGAAGGTTCTCGGAGGTAAGGAAAGAATATATGCGGACTGAGCGTATGCGGCGTGTTCCGAGTAAACGAGACGACGGCATATCCTCTTACGTAGGTATTCCAGACAGGATCCTGCGTGAACGAAGGAAAAAAGAACGACGAGGAACACGACACGCATGTCGAACACCGGCACCTACACACCACAATATACGCTCGTCCTTTCCTGCCTCCCATGATACGGATGAAAGAATGTCTTTCGACGCGGACAGTCGAACTCCGCAGTGTGTGTTAAAAGCAGGGATAAATCTGTGAAACAGATTGTCCACACGGCGTTGTTCTATCTAAATTTGACAAATGGCCAGCGTTGAAGCGTCTGAATTGGTACGGTAGTATGGCATAATAATAAGTAGAGGACGACGATAATCTCTGCCTTTTGTAAGAAAAGTTCTGAAAGCTTTATGAAGTTAAGGTAGTAATACTGGCAGAAGTAATACGTTGAGAATCGGTAGACGGTGTATTCGTGGAGTCGCGACGATCCACGGTCACTCAGGACTCGTTTGCCTAACTTCCGGTGGTGCGCCAGTTAGCCCGTCACGAACCGTTCCAGTGTGTATATGCCCTGAATAATGCATACAGAAATGGAGCGAGGTGGGTACGTTCTAGGAACGAAGAGCAACGCGAGTTGCGAGAGAGGAAGCGAGAAAGAAGCGAGAAGGAAAGAGCAACGCAAAGAGGTAAGGGGAGATACGCAAGCGGCGCAAAGAAAAGGATTAAGAGGGAGGATTTTGAGCTTGCAAAAAGAGAAACAGATCTGCAGGTCCAAGAACCGACCGATGTTTGCAACGCAATAAATAGACAAGATCTGACAGCGTTTGTATCTCCGAAGGAGCAGAGACGATTCGCCAGAAGCACGTGCACAAAAAACGAATGAAAGCGAAGAGTGAATGTGCGGAGGATTGTGAAATGAAGAAGAGGGGAAGAAGAAAAGAGGTAGGGCATATGAATGTTGTTCTAAAAATTTGCCCGTTTTATTTCGTTGTAGATAAGTGGTCTCTTCGTTTCGAGGTAAACGGAGAGGTAAACGTATGTGTACGCGATGGGTGTATCCCGGAATATGCGATTGTACAATGGTTTTAACAAGCATCTTGGCGAAGAGGCGACGACGTCAACTAGGATCAAAACGACTTTTATCGTATCAACCGTTAACACAGCGAGGAAATTTAGCGAAGTGAACGAAGCTTCTACCCTTTCGAGGAACGAGAATGAGGGCTGGTTGTACATAATATGTAAATAGTTGGAACCCGAGGCGTTTATATCCGAACGATGTATAAAGAAGAAAAGGATAGAAGGACAGAGCGGTTAACTGAAGAGGCGGGGAGAAACACAAGAAGAGTGGAGGATAGAGGCTAAATATAAACGTTGGAGGATCTCTTTGAATGGGGAGAAATTTGATTTCGAAGATAAATTTATTTATTGTCGGGCCTGTCAAAAGAAAATCATAAACCACGTTTGTCTATGAAATGCAAAAAAAAAAAAAATGGAATGGGCAAGTGCGTGGAAAGAAGAAACAGGACAAAATGCTGAAGAGATAAACGAACCGAAGGATGAAAGCAAAAAGCGCCGAAAGAATGAGTCAGCGAGGAAAAGAAAGAAAGAAAGAAAGAACGGATAAAGGGACAGTGGCGAAGATAAAGAATACAAAGAGGAAAGCCGCTGGAAGAAAGGCAGTTAGAGGGTTGGTCAATTTTTCTTAAAAATATCCTGCAGCGTGGTGTGAGTTTGGAGAGGAAATAACTGAGAGAGAGAGAGAGAGAGAGACTGAAGGAAGAAAGGTGGTGGCGTGCAAAAGGGACTGCAGGAAAACAGAGAAGGAAAGGGATGACGTAGGGTAGCATGGGAGTACGAGAACGAGTAGTAGTAGTAGAGGTCGTCGATACGATACGCAGCGGCCTCTTGGAGAAGAGGTTGGGGTAGGCTCGCCCAACCCTCCACCTCCATCCACCTCGGTCGAACTTCCCCTCGACCTCCTCTTTCCTCCCTGCAAAACCTCACCCCGACCGAGGTCGATCGATGCCAGACAGTCCTGTTCACACGACCAAATCCCGCCGAATACACATCGTCCCTAGAAGTTGGGGTAGGGTAGAGGCTCCTAGCTCTAACGCTAGCTCTTTGACTCCGTACTAGCACTAGCCCCTTCCCCCTCCCTCCTTTTCTCTTTCATCTTCTCCACCTCCTTATCTTCGTTGTGTCGTTGCCATGAGTTTTGCTTCGACTTCTCCTTCAGCTTGTTCCTTCTCGTCCTCCTTAGTTTCCTTTTTGCTCGCACAGTCGACCACGATGTCATTATCCATCGTCGTGTCTCGTCGTGACACACAGAGCCGCCAAATATAGCCGTCATCAGTTTCCAGTTTATTTCGTATATACCACCTTTGCACACCTATCGTTCCATTTCTTTCTCTCCTTCGGTTACAAACTCAACCACGAAAAATGATTTAGCCACGTGGCTAAACTTCCTTCCTACTTGTGCTCCGCCACCACAGTATATCTGCGTGCATTCTGAAACGCAGCGACGTCGTCGCCCTATGCCGATTTCGATCAGGTCCGATCAGGTCGTTTTTTCTTTCAGAGAGCTTGACCTTTGTTCTCAGCGAACTTTCCTCGACTATTCATATTGCTCGCGCGCAAAATACTATTCACGCGTATATGCTATACGATAGATAGCGTTTTGTTCAGAACGTTACAGATCAGTAGATCTCAAATCTCAAAAACTCATCTTTCAAGAGGAAAGTGCATGTTTCAACTGTATCTAAATATGTCTCTATACGTTCACGTTCGTTTTCTGCAACATCCGCTTACGCGTGTGTAGGATTCAACCATACGTACATTGATACTATTCCTATCGATTCTTTCCACAAATATGATCGTACAAAACCCATTGTTCCAGCCTTCGAAATTTTCCAGTCGCCTAGTGTCGTCGTTTTATAAGAAAAATTTGCTAACGCTAACGTTATATCAAAGAATCGTTATGTAAACGTGGATGATGAAGTAAGTTTTGATATTCTCGACTTTTCGACTATTTGTCCGAACGAAGATCCGTTGGATTGATTTACCGTTGAACGGTCTATGTATACGCAGGAAATGTACAAGGGGTCCTGAACGAGCGAACGGATGAACGCGCCATTGGGTTCCGGCCAAAAGGAAAGCGCTGCTCACTCAAAAGAAGCTAGGGGAACGAAGGGACGAATATAATTAATAGGTCTGCAAAATTTTTCGTACGAGGGACACATGATTTCTTGGATCTAGAGGGGCGTAGCGGTGTGCCGAAGATAATTCGATAGAATCGTTAAGTATTTGCCATTGATAAATTTACAACGTTCAGAAGGACATTTCTCCGAAGAACACGCTCAATCATCGTGAAGTTTTTCTCAACCATCGCTTCGTTTCTTTTTCCTTCCATTTTTAGAAATTTCTAAATTTTCCAAATTCTATTTCGATTCTAATTCGCATGTAGCGAATTTCTTCTGACAGCTTCTAGTTCCGAGAACAGCCTAGTCTATTTTTCAGTGAAAATCTCTCGTTTCATTGCAGACGAACTTGTACGTGAAGATAGCTAATCTCTGGCGTTCCGATCACTCACGGGATTTCGCGCACACCCCGTATGTTAAGAGGAACGCTTTGTTCAGTATAAAGAAAGTGGAGGAGGAAACTCGGTGCATCTAAATATAGAAGTGACCGTCGCGAGGAGCTGTATAACCTTTAAGCAACGTTCACACCGTCTCTGTGACCATGTACTCTTGTCCAGATAATCTCAAAGAATTCGTCAGTGAATGATGAACCGTAGTAGGTATCGAATCATCGAACAAATGATAACATCAACCTAATGTCTAGTAATTGAGGAAACTATTTTCGAGTTGCACAGCTCGATGCGAAAAATCGCCGCAGGTGCGAACGGTTGTCTGTCGCGACAAGCAGTCGCCGGGAGAAAGGAAAAGAAAGGATTATTAGCCAGGTCTCGTTACCCCGCCACGTAAACGTTCGTTCACCTAAGTATACGAGTATATGCCACTTGCGCGGCAACGTCTCGCCTATGGCGACGGTGTTTATGAACGGTGGAGGAAGGAGGCGAGTTCGAGGGAACGATTGCTCGCATTCCGATGCCTCTGTCATCACACGTGTGCCTGCTTGCGCGCAATTCACGATATGTAGGAAAACGATACTGACCGATCGATAGCGATTACGGTGAAAATCGCGATGAATCGTTGATGAAAATCGAACGCGCGACGCGTTCTTCTTTATCGACTCGCATCGCTTTGTTCGTCACAGCTGCGATCGTCCTACAAACAATCGAGGAATTTGAACGGAAGAGAAGAGAAAACCGGATCGCGAAGATTCGACCGGAAAAATATTTATAACGATCGACACGTCCTGCTATTCGATTTATTGAAGTAATCGCGAGTTTCTCGCTATCGATTATGTATCGACAAGCGACTTTAGTATCTTAGTCTGCCGGCCATGTTGAAGAATGAAAAGAAAATTGGTTTCCTGGATGGTTGAAGTCAACTGCGATTGTTATCGTAGTATGGGTCACCTTCGCCGCGTTTCGTAGATAAAAGAAGACGGAAAGAGACGGGAATATCGATTCTCCTGTACCGGATTCGTCTTGGCATAGATTCAAATTAAAACGTCGCACTTTTCGACACTCCAAATTCGAGAAGCAGGCTCACGATTCACAGTGGAACGTCCTCGCCGATTCGGGCACGAGAGAGAGAGAGAGAGAGAGAGAGAACATGGTTCGTTTTGCGATGATGTGACTCGGAGCTGGTGGTGGCCGATCGATTTCGTCGAATCGTTTCGTCGTCTCCGAGGGACGAAAAAAGAGGGAAAAAGGAGGAAAAGCGATGTGTGAGAGGCTTTCTTGCATGGGACTCATACGGTGGGGGACTCGGAGACGTCCCTGAGTGGAGCAGGGACTACTGGCCCAAGGACGTCGCGGGGCCCAGATTCTATTCTTCTCCTCTCTTTCTCGCCATGTTCACGTTTCTTCCTCACTCTCTCTCTCTCTCTCCCCCGTTCGTTTCCATCATATGCCCTCTCCATGCTCTCACGCGCCATGAACACGTTTCTCTTGGTTTCTTCGTTCTTTCTAAGCGTTCGTTCGGCCATCTCTGGCCATATTTCTGGCCTTTGCCTTTTAGCAATTGGTCCGTTGGCTGGGCTGTCTGCTCTATCTTGAGATGATTCTCTACGACACGCTCGTTCATAGGGCCCCGTGTCTTTTTCTTCTCTTTCCTACGCTCTCCTCCCGTTCCTCTTTTTCTGGCTATCCTCCGGTCTCCTTTTAGCCTGCGAGAGAGAGTCTCCTTTCCCATTTTACGACCAACACAAGTGCACAGCCAGGTACGTACATAGATGAGTTCGTACGAGCATGGGCAAGTCTTCTCGTCGAGTTGTGTGTCCTTCGAACCGTTGCTGCCCCACTCGGCAGTTAGCAACAGCACGGTTGCCATAGCCGGAAATACCGGGTGTTCGAGTCGTACTGGGCCTGCTGCTGCCTAATAAAATGGGACCGACGGGCATACAATGATTAACGGCGAACTCCACGCACGATATCCCCAAAAGGATCGAATTCGTGAATTCGTCAAAAGCCAATAGTAATTTTCCTCCGGGCAAACTATTCGACCTTCGAAAGTAGCGCAATTTGTACTTGAAATTTTTACGCTTACGATGAACCTTATAACAATCGTGGATAAGATTAACACGTTCCGTGCCATGTGTACCACCGGTGGTACACGCAGTCATATTAATTTAATTTATTTATTTTTTGCAATCGAACTGATCGCAGCGCCACGTGTACCACAAATGGTACACGATGTGATAGCTACTCTAAACAAGAGAACTACTTATCGATTGATGATGTAATGAAAGATTGTGTGATATATCAAGCTTTGGTCAAAATGGCCTGAACGACAACAAAAGGCAAAAATGGCTTGGCACGGAACGTGTTAAACAGGTCTGCCTTCTTTTCCTGCAAGAAGGATCGAAGGAGATTTTCTTTTCTTTTGTACCCTGATGAACAGTCGGTTGATCTACATATCAAGGACGACATCCGACGATACGATTGTCACGTCAATTGATACCTTTTTCGGTATATGTACTGTACCTCTTCTTCTTTGTGTACTCTTTTATCTTCCGTCGCGTGCACTCGAACGAAAATTAAGTTTACTCTAAAGCCTTGATTTTCCAGCGCTCTCCATCTCTGCGCTTGCATCGCGCTGTGTTTACCGGGCAAATTTGCCCGCTGGGAGAAACTGGTGGTCTCTGCAGCTAAATCGGGAAATATCGATGAAAATTGAAACAATCGGGATTCGTGCGTGGAGCCTTGTCCACGTGTCGCGACATTCCCTACTCCGCGATCCGTCGCCAGCACTGCCATTTGGATTTCGTACAGATGTAATTTCACACGAAATTTATCTAATCTGCCATTGGCCGCGATACGCCGATATATAGAATGCACACTGTCCGTAGGTGTACGCCCACTTCGGGGTGCCACGGTAAAAATACGTTTCTCGAAAAATGAACGTGTTTCATTGGCGAGGCAACCGACGTCTATATTTAAAACGAGATATTTCCATCATCCCGTTTTCATCCGCTTTCTTCGATCGGCCGACCTTTTTGAAAATTCCACTCCGATCAGCCAGAGATGCAGAGAGGAACGGTTGAAATAAAAACATATTGCAGTCTCTCTTCTCGAACAGGACGTCGTCCAAAATATCGTTAACCCATTGTGTTCTTCGCGTGACGAAGGTCACGACGCATTTTCGTCGCGTTAACGTCATAATACTTGCCGATTGTGTGTTTGCTGCACACGCAGCCGCATGGGCGGAGCCGGAGCCCAATGTGCTAATCGTGCTACCAGCGGAAATATTACTTTGTTTTTCCAGGTAAACACGCCTGTCTTTCAGCCTTTGTGAGGCTCACGCAGCCACAGTGCAGAGATGAGTTGAAGTATGTAGCTTCGTTCCGTATGCCTCCGAGATGAAGAAGAAAAACTGGTTTCTTTGACGTTGCTTTCAGTTTCTTCTGTCAATCAATGGAGAATCGATTTGGATGCTGTCCAGCTATTACGTATGCTAATAATAAAATAATCTAATAACTTCCATCCGTGGAAATGCAATCCATGTGGAATGTGAATCCAAAACGATTGTCAATAATTTTTCATGCGCCAGCCGAAAAAAAGTTTGGTTATAAACAGATCAATCTTCTAGGGTATTTTGATACAATACGTTGTGTGTAGAAAACGTTGGCTAAAACAACAAAATGTTAAACTACATGCTTTTAATATAAAATCTGAAAGTTAGAGAATAAAAATTGACACAGTGGAAAATGGATAAAATTTTTACTTTCTACGTGTTCCAGGAAAAGACCTCTTTCCTCAACTACAATGTGTCCTGCATCCTGACGCTGCCGCCTTATCAACGGCAAGGATACGGCCGATTGCTAATCGACTTCAGTGAGTATATACTCATGTACGGGTTTTCGCGCGTTAGCGTGACCTCTGAGCCTTGACGCGGCCAGAGGATGGGAACAGAGGATGACGACACCCTTCCGAAACGAAAAGGAAAGGATAGACGAATTAGGAGTCAGAGTTTATAGGAACGCCTCCGTGGTTTCCGCGGCGTGGCCTCTTGCCGACGTTGCGGTCGCTGCGATTGAAAGGCCTGGTTCAGCACGCGCTACCGGTACACCTCGGTTCACATCTCCATGGTTTTCTGTCATTAAAGAACCACAGCCATCGGTGATATTTCAATTCAAATGCCACGATCTTGCATTAACCCCTCGTGTTAATGCCGGTCCCTTTTAAAACGACTCAGTTTCGTAGAACGTGTAATTATAGAGATCGTGGAAACGCGGCGCGAAAGACGGGGTAGCGAACGAGTCAAAGTCAATGGTACGGTAAACGCGACACGAAGCTTCCTCGAAGACGCGATAAAAAAAAAAAAAAAAAAAAAAAAAAAAAAANACGAAACTAAGACGCGCGAAGACACGATCGATCTCGTATTCGCGTATCTCGGGTATACCGCGCGTTACAATTCAGCGATCCGGATGGATAGAATGGAAAGGTCTGTTTCCCCTCATTGTCCCCTATTTACGCGTCTGGAAATCGCCCGCGCGCGCGAGAGAGAGAGAGAGAGAGAGAGAAGAGCGAGAGGAAAACGAAAAAAAGGGTGAAAAAGAAAAGAAAGAGAGGAGGGGGAAAAAAGTACAACTACGGTGAGTTACGAGCATCTCCGTTGGCGTAAAGTCGCTCAACTCGAAAGCCCTCCCCGGGCGTTCGCGGCGGGCCGGCGTGTACACCGCGAAGCGTAGCGTTGATAATTAAACGTGAGCTTTTTGCCGTGACGTCATTTTCATTGATGCCGACGAGTCGGGGCAGGGTATGGGTGGCGCGCGTAGGGGTAGCGCGTCAGACTCTGGGAGGAGGGATCGCGGGGATGAGAGAGAGAAGAGAAGAGAAGAGAAGAGAAGAGAAGAGAAGAGAAAGAGAGGTGGCTGGGCTTGTGGGTCGACGTACTATGCGTCGGACGAGAGTCGTTGGAATCGTAGTCGGGGGTTTTAGCCCTGGCAGCTTTTCCGCAGGGGGTACTGCGCGCCGCGGCACGAGAGACGTTACTTGGATTCTCTGGCGGTGGCAGTGGTGGTGGTGTGCCAATGCTGCCGTTACTAGAGGTGGCGGCGCGATGGTAGTGGTGGTAAAATTGTAGCACGGTGGTGGGAAGGATCACGCGGTGGTAGTGGTGACGGATAGTGGAGAGCGTAGGTTGGAGTGGAATGGTTAGCGGAAAGTGCGACGCCCGGCGTCTCGCCGCATCGATCGACTCCCACAAACCTCGTACGGTTGGCCGCTGCCGTGCTCTACCTGCTGTACCGGCTTATACACACGAACACTAGCGTACCGATGCGCGTACACACGAATACAGACGCGAACGAAATTCGTCTGGCTCGCGCGGGGTGTGTCTGATGCACCTCTATGTTCCATAGAGAAATTCCTAGTAAAAATTCGATAGAGATGATTTCCCTGAATAGAGATGAAATTCTGGCTAGCTGCCTGATAAATTCGTCTGCGCTCTCGTTGCCTCTCTGATTGCCCCTCTTCTTCTCGATGTCACGCGTCGCGTAATTGAACTTACACGCGCATCGAAGGACCACGTGTTCGCGTGACTCGTGGCTGCTCGTCTCCTCTCCGCATCAAAGGATAGATATGCATGCTACGCGAAAATTTCGGTAACGCGCGAAATCGAGGTTCGATCGAGCACCGGTCCGGTAACCGACACTCTCGGAACTTTCAACGAGTCATCCGGTCAGACACACCCTAGACACGTCCTTCTCGAACTTGGCCGCGGAGAAAGAGAAAAGGAGGCGGGTAGCAAGTTAGCACGGCTCGGCCCTACAACCATTTCCACCTGGTTCGATTGGAAGCGGCATAGGGCTCGCGATCGTGTGACCTCCGGTGACCTCGCCCCACGAGAACCTCGAGTAGGGCGTAGGATTGGCAGGGCTACCAACGCCCTTTTCCTTCTCGTAGGGCAGCCAACACGTAGAGGAGAGGGATGAGAGTCCACGAAGCTTTCCCCTACCGAGCTGCTGTCACGCCGATCCATGCTGTCACCCTCCCCTGCAGCTGCTACCACTGTTAGTGCCGCTTCCTCTTCGACCCTCGTCTCCTCGTTGTTCTCTCGTCCTTCCAGTCACCGGTGCCTTTTCTTGCTCGATTTTCTACCACCACCTATCTACCACCAGCATCCACCGTTCCGATCCCGAAACTCTGTAAACTGAACGAACGCGTAATGAATGCGCCGCTACCTTCCCCGGAACTATCGTTCCGCCACTGAGAAACAGAGAACCCGCCGTAATAGTAGAAGAACGAGATGCGAATAATGGGAGAGAACGAAAGAGGGAGAGAGACGGAGAGAGATACAAGAGCTCGCGCGATGCCAGAGAAACGACGAGGTGGTGGAAAAGAATTGGGAGAGGGTGACGGTGACTGCAGAGATAGAGGGTAGACTGTCCTCTCTTTAGCTATAGAACGCAGCGTATAGAGTCCAGCAGGCTGAAGGAGGATGAGGGAAAGGATGGTCGTTGAACCTCTCAGCCTCCGGGACATCCTGGAATAATCCTGGCACAGGACCGGTCCTCGCGAGCTGCCTCGGATACTCTGTAAAAATCGTCTCACCTCCCTTTTACCGTGCACCTCTCCCGACACCTGCTAGTATGATCTCTTTCTCTCTAAACCTCCTGCCTTCTTCCCCTTCCTCTCCCCTCCCCTCACCACCTCTTCTGCATCACTGCCTCATCCTCCTTCTTCTTTTTCTTTCACCTTCAGTCGCGAGACGCTGTTATCGTCTCGACCTCGATTATTCGGATAATGAGAATTCCGCGGTTATTTCGGGAACGTTGCTGCGCAGATGCTTGGAGATGCTTCCGCGAGGATTTCGCCTGGCCACTGCTGGTCATTGAACTTTACGGTTTCCGGATGTTCTGGAAACCGACATCGGCGTGTCTGAGAGGAGGAAGAGCCGTCGTTATCTCGAACGTAAAAGAGAACGTATAGTCGATCGAAGTTCGCCCATTCCGTGCACGAAACACCTCTCATTTGAATCGATCCCCTGTATTTTTGGAAAAATACCAACGAAAGTTCGTGAACACGTCGGCCGTGTCTGTATTTCTTCGCGTATTTGATGCACGCCTGTCGTTTGAGAACGGCTTCGGGAATGCGTGGTCTCTTTTAAAACGTGTTTTCGCGTGAATATTCGCATGTTCCGATATATACGAAAGTTCGTGTATGCTAAACGGGGCATTGAAATAGCCGCGGCGAAGCTCGCGAATATCCTCCGGATCAATGATTTCGCGTGTCTTTTTTAAAAGTAACGGTATGCCGATGCGAAATCAATACGGGCCGCGCGTGCCTGCTTCTTACAAATATAACGGATAACCCATATATAAACGAAAGAAATCTCCTGATCGGCGCTGTGATGTCGATGCAATTTATTTAATTAAGTCAATTAGCCCACACGCAAAGGAGCAAGGCAATCTTCACCGTTTCGTTTCTCTCTCATCGGCGAATACAGCGTGGACTCGCGAATTCTCTCTTTCGAACTGTCCGTTCTTCGCACGATCCATACACCACGTCGTGTGGGATACATCGGACAAACGAGGCGTGACGGACATTCAACCAGACTCCTGAAGCAGCCGGACGTTGTCAGTGGCGTGTATAGTTTGAGATGTACCTAGAAACTTCTTTTCGATAAACGTCGTTGCGAAGGAAATTGAAGAAGCACGGCTCCTCCTCGTCGCGCGTTATCTCTTCCATTTCTATTCTTCTTTGCAAACTGGCTTCACCGATAGATTTTTGGCACAATGCACGAGATGAGATTGCCTCGCGGAAAATAATACATCCTAGATCAAGTTGAAATTATTATATTGTCGATACGGTGCTGGTGCCGTGGCATTTCATCCTTCGTCGGTCACTGACACCAGAAACGGCTTATAGTGGTGGCGTCGATTCAGGATGGAGACGTGTATTACGTGTGTGCACGTGAACGCGCGCATGGTCTCGCTGTACCTATGCGGCTTCGACGGCCACCGGTATCTCGTGGAATTGGAATTTCATAGTCTGTCTAGTGGTCCGTGCACAAGAGCGTAATGTAGTGGCCAAGTAACGAGAGGATATTACAGAGGAAATGATAACAAGCTTCTGGCAGTTGTTACGCCTCGTCCTAGGACAGCTTCGTTCTATGACAAACTTTGTAAAACAGCGAGTCTAACGAACGAGTTCGGAAAGTTCATAATGGAACATCTCGTCAATTTGCGTGGACTATTGATAAAAATTTCACACAATTAGCCGGGACGCGTTTCGTTCGCGTGCTTGCGAATTGCATTTTTTCCAGCAGCCGATCGATTCGTAAACGTTCGACATCAATCACAAGAACTCGTTTCACTTTGTCGTTTATTGACCTCTTTGTCCCGCGATTGCTTATCGATCACGCGCGAACGAAATTCCTGCCAAACAGGCCGAACAAAAACGATACGTTACGACGTCTGTGTTTTGCGCAGGTTACTTATTGACCAGAGTGGAGAAAAAGATTGGCTCGCCCGAAAAACCCCTGTCGGATCTGGGCTTGATCTCGTATCGCAGCTACTGGAAGGACGTTTTACTGCAGTACCTCTGCAACTTCGGGGGCAAAGAACTCTCCGTTAAAGGTAACACAATACCAGCCGCGGTGCACACGCCTCGCACGCTTTTGACCGATTTTACAAGACGCGTTATTTTAAGAATAACCGGTACAGAGAAAGAGAGCGTGCGTTGCCCCAGACAACGATTCGAGTCACTCGACGCTATCCGTCCGTCCCGTTTTGCATATTGTTTTCCAGATATCAGTAAGGAGATGGCTATCGATTCGTACGACATCGTCAGCACCCTACAGGCTCTCGGTATGATGAAGTATTGGAAGGGCAAGCATATCATCCTGAAGAAACAGGTAAGTCGATTTTATTGTCGTTTTAATTTTTTGCCTCGGGCAAATCTAACCGAGAGAGAGAGAGAGAGGATCTTACGTTTGCCCCTTTTTCGCGAATGAACTTCGTTCAACGTGTCGTCCTGTCGTGTGATCCATAGAAATCAACTTCCGAGGGAGATTACTCGCGAATATTCGCAACGAAATCATCGGTTGATCTGGCTCCGTTGTACCAAACTTATGCGCTGGTAAATTACGTTAAATACGCTTCCGCGGAGAGAGATCAGCCTCGCGAAACTCGCCACACAACGGAGAAATGGTATTGCGCATGGTTCCGCAACGATCCTTCCCTTTCCCTCGCGTTTTTCATGTTTTCTTTCACCCCGTGCGGCCGAGATAAAATACTAATAGAGTTGCAAGTCAAAGTATCAACTGTCAAGGAGGTCATAGTTAGAGGGTGAAAAAAGTGTATATACTTTGGTTTCGGTCGTACGATTGACCGGTGAGGTGATCCGACTAAAAAGCAACGACGATTTCCAAGGGAGGAGGTGTCGAATCATCGTCGCGTACTCTCGAGACAGAAAGAAACAAGGGAAAAGGAGAAGCAGACCGATAGAGAACCGTTGAAATAATTTCAGGACGTGATCGACGACTACAAGGAGAGGGTGAAGAGACGAGGGCCCGTCTACAAAGAGATCGATCCGGAGTGTCTGAAATGGAACCCCTTCCAGCCTCCCAAGACGCCCTCCGCCTCGAACTAAGGCTTGCAGCAGCAGCAGCAGCAGCAGCAGCCCGGAATGACGCCGACGCCAACGGCGGAGGTCTTCCCCTTCTCTGTCTCGTTCTGTCTCTCTGTGTGTTTCTCTCTCGTGCTTGCTCATCGGTGTCGACCAAGGGCGGTGGTCGATCTCTTCGTCTCGATCGTCTCCTTCGTTTTCTTCCCCCCTCCTCCCTGCAACCTCTGTTCTCCTTCTCCCTCCCCTTTCTCCGCCATTCTCGTCGCCTTTCGCGAGACTCGACAAAGCCGAGTAGGCTACATCGCGCGCGGCCGTGCGCTGAAATCCGCGAAGATGTTGCGAGAGATTCATTTTCTTGGGCGCAGGCTTTCCATCGTCTCCGTGATCATCCCCGAAAATCGAATCTCTCCACCTGGCTCAACTTGTGTCGCCCAATCACTCACATGCTTGGGTAACGATGCAATCAGAAACGATTCGACAACGAACATTCCGTGATCAGAAACGAACGTCGTTCGTAGATTTCTCATTTATCGTACTTTTCGTATCGTGTCTGATTGGTCTGATCTTCGATTATCATAACGCGTAGCGAAACCGAAACTTTCAGCCGAGATTTGCAAGGAGCGAGAGAGATGCGATTATCGATCGTGTATGGTGCAAAACGGAGAATTTTAAGCACGGTGAGCAACGAAAAAATTCCCACAATCGAGCTCGATAGTCTGTGCAGTCTACGTGAAAATAATTCGGAAACTATTGAATCAAGGTTGCACTGGTGGATATAAACGATGCCTCTTTTTTTTTTTTTTTTTTTTTTAATTTTTTTTGGTTT
>NIPQ01090291.1:0-11355 GCA_002806875.1 Lepidotrigona ventralis hoosana
GTTCTTTTTTTTTTTTTTCTTCTATTCTTGACACTTGAGAAACTTATGTTCCCCTTGTTTCCACGTCACTTCGGGATTGTAAAATTTTTCGAACTTTTACACGTCTATTTTACTATTAATATTATTTTATTATGTTTATTGTCATTATGTACTGTACGATATAACAGAGAAAGTAATTCCTATACATCTCTCGTTGCCAGAAGAAAAGTTCCGAGGGACAATGTAACGCCTGTTCCAAAAGTTGAACGCTGTATTAATATCGTTATACTTTTTATTGTTAGGATTTTCGTCATGTTTCATTCTGAAATTTCAGCATAATCTTAACAGACAGCTTTTTACATTATATATACATATATATGTATATATATATACATATATATATATTTATTTGTAAGAACAAAAAGGTACCTCGGAGTATCGTCGTGATTATCACGTTCCTCCTATTTCTTTCTTCTTTCCTTTGAATAATAGATATTAATTGTGTGAGTAATTAATTTTTTTTATCAATAGATATGTGAGAAGAGAAAAGAGAAAATTTAGATAATTGTAAAAAATTTTGAAATTCAACATCTGTGAAAAAACATTTCGATGGTTTCTAAAGATATCGACGATTCTCCTGGATATCCTTTTTAGGAAAAGAAACAAAATAAAATTATTGAAAAATTATTCTTGTGAATGAAGTAACGAGCAGAAAAGAAAAAAAAAAATATTGTTGGGTGGCTTAAACAGTTGTTTTTATCATGTCCTTCATCTGTGTCTCGTCGAATATCAAGAAAGATAAATTTTCTGTGAATTATCACCTAATCGAAACCTTTACGCCCGACGAATTAACAAAAAAAGAAAAGAAAGAAAGAGAGAGGAGTCGAAGATGAGAAGATTTTGCCAAAATAGATTTCTTGTTCAGTTGGAACGTAGTCAGTGTCCACAGCGATAATTCCATGGAAATTAGAAATTAATAATGGCATTCGAACTCGTTACATTTCTTTTTGGAGTAAAAAAAAAAAAAAAAAAAAAAAAAAAAAAAAAAAAAAANGAAAAGTAAGAAAGGAAAAATGTGATGAAAAACGCGTACGACATTTCCCCCTTTTCTATTCAATGAAGAGATTTTCCTTCGAACGAATTTTGAAATTTTCGATTTATATTCAACTATATTTTACGTATCATTGCCTACCGTATAGATATATTATATACATAATTATATATAAATATACATATATATGTGTACACGCACGTACATTCATGTAAATGTGTGTATACATCTACGCACGTGTACAATAACGACTAGTTGCGTTTGTGCGTAGTTCTGTGTTGTTTTGGTCGTAATCAATCGTACGCATCACAGTAAAAGTTATTTCTAGGCGGCTGAATGTAGAAAAGAAATTGCTATAAACCGATGAAAATGAAAGTGATTGGAAACGTGAACACACGCAGCTTATCGTAGTGAAGAAAAATGAAAAAAATTTAAATTTAATTAAAAATCTCAATAATTTATTGTATTACGCTCTTATTACGATACTGTTTCTTATCGTTATAATCGATTATTAGTGATTAATAATAATAGGGCTTGTATGTAGCTAGTGGCCCAATAACGTGGGAAGGAGTCTGACTGTATATATATATACATATATACATATATATATATGTATATATATACATATATATATATATAATTAATATGATAATTTTAACGAAGGGGATGTGTCGTTGACATTAATAACGTTGTATTATTAACGACGCGCGAATCAATTAAAAATCACTCTCAGAAAACTGTACTCGCTCTAAGAAACTATCTGATAGAAAAAAATGGAAAAAAATAACAAAAAAAAAAAGGAATAATAAAAAGAAATAATAGCAAACGTGAGAAAGGAAACTTTCTTTTCTTTTTTATTAAAAATATTCATTACACTATATTTTCCACAGTATTTTTGTACTGTGATATAATACGGATCAATGCACGATCAAGAACAATCGCAGCGTTGCCTTCCTCACGTTAGGGTTTTCTTTTCTTCGAGAAAATATCGCAGTAATTGCTGTTCAATGAAAAGAACACGACATGAGTAGAAAAAACAAAAGAAGTAAAACAAAAAAAAAGAGAGAATGTTTTCAATGTCGAATAAACTCAAATCAGAAACTAGTTATAAGGTAACTTTGAAATTCCAGTCTGCCATAGGTGAATACGATTAATAATTGCTGATAAATCTTAATTCGTAACTGGTTTGATTAAGAAAGAGAGAGAGAATAATTGTGTCATGCTTGAGGCTTTCGTCTTGATCCAAAGTTCGAAAAAAATAAAAAAAAGAGAGAAAGTTCGAGCATGTTATTTTCTTTGAGACGTTTCTATTCGTATATAATATCTCAAGATCGATCGGTATTTTTCACGAAACTTTGACGGGTTTATTACTTGTAATCCTAGCCGAAGGAAGAAGTGAGTGGTGGCACGGAGGAGAGCACGATAGAAAAAAAAAAAAAAAAAAAATTTATAGGAAATAGCAAAGCGCATATATATGTATGTAACACTAGAAAGAAGAGTGGTTTAAAAAACAGTGTAGCGGCTTTTGTGGCCCATCTAAAAATCTAAACGAGTTTTTCTCTTGCACGTTATTTTGTTTCACGTGGGGTGAAGGTGGTGTACGGGATAGAAGGGTAGAATCAAAAAAAGAAAGTCGATGTAACGAAGCCTCCTACACAAAGTCCTTTCTAGTTCGTCGGGCAAACGGAGTAGCGTAAGAATGAACGAGAGAGAACATTACTGTGTATGTATACATACGCGTGTATGTGTGTGCCTGTACGAGAAGAACAAGAGAAAGAGAGAAAATACGGTTTATCTTTGTCTTTGTTTTTTTCTTTCTTTTTTTTTTTTCGAAACAATTTTTACTTTCACGAATTTCTCTCAATCGAAGGGAAAAACAACTAGACATCGATTGTTTCAAAAACAAATGGACACCCACAACCTAGACAGGCTAGAAGTGAAGTAGAAAAAAGAAAGGGAGACATAGAAACAGAAACTACGTCTTCGAACACAGACACTGACCTGCGTTGCAATTAATATTATTGCAAACTTACCGGAGTTACGAACTTATTGGCACGGCCGCATTAAGCGTGATCCACTGCCTAAGCTAAAGAAATTAATAAAATCATGATAAGCATTCATCATGGCTTTATGTATGTATGCTTCGAGACAAACGTTCACTCTTCGTTGCGGAAAACAGCAGATTTTCATGCGTGTATCTTCAGAGGACAAAATGGAGATAGATGTTCTAGTTGTATTACGCAAGGCTGATCTCTTTGTGATCGGTATAGTATTAGGTATATTGCACAGAGTCGTTGTGCATTTCACAAGATTACCTTAATTCGGCCTTGCTCGTCGATACATGCAGTCAAGGAGCATCCATTTTGTCGAGAAGATCTAGAATCTTTGGTTCTTTTAATTTCGACGAAATTGCTGCCGAGGGCATACGTGTATCAACGTACTTGAATTTTTGCTAAACAATTTTCCCCTAAGCCTGCTAGAATACATACATAATGAAATTACAGCGAGGGTTGTTCGCGGATTTTTACCTGATTTTTAAAAAAAAATAAAGAAATCGACCGATACACACAAAAAATGTACGGGCGTAAGTGAACGAAAGTGAGAAAGATGAGAGAGAGAGAGAGAGAGAGAGAGAGAGAGAGAGAACAAGAGAGCGAACGAGAGAAATTATAATGATAAAAACAGAAATATTGTGCGTGACACGTTAAACTCGAAAGTGTTGACGAGTATTACTATTGAAGTAATAATAGAGAATTAAAGTGAAAATCTTATACATAATAATTATTGAAATGTAAATTGTGTTTGGTTGTATTTTGTGTTATTCGCCTCTGATGCTAAATATAATGGAAATTCGATTAAATTGCATCGTTTATGTTTCTCCTGCGTAATGAAAAAGTCATCGTAAAAAGTCTTCTCTCGATTGTTATATAACGGAATTATTTGAATTTAAATTTTCGCGCCAGATTTGCGCGCAGTGCAAACTTGTGATTCGATCGTTCTCAACAGTCGTAACCGTAGAATGATTTTGAAAATATGTACATGCTAGGTCTGTTTAGCAATACAGTATGCACGCATGGTGCTTGCCAGAGGTTTACGGATTCGCTCGTTCGCAAATATTCTCAGCTTTTCAAGAATCTTGCCAAAAATGGGACCTCTCGAGAGTGCGAAGAAAGTTGCTGCTTACAAAGCAGTTGACGAATTTGTGAAGGTAATTTCCACTTTAATCGAATTGCACTTTAATTGCAGGTTATATAAATTCACCGGTACTTCATTGTTTGAATTTTGCGCACTATCGTTTTACAGAATAACAGTGTTATTGGAATTGGTAGTGGCTCTACTATAATATACGCTGTTCACAGGCTTGGTAATACATTATCTTTTGCTTAATTTTAATTCTCAAAACTCATAATATAATAACGTTTAGATCTTATGCTAACGTTTAGATCTATAGTTAATTTTTTTCATAAAATCGTCATAATGTACTTTGACCCCATCAGGAGATAAGATTGTACTTGATTTAAATGTAATTGCAACAAGCATCCTTTAATTCAAAAATAGAAAATTTTACTAACATGATAACTAAAATATTAAACAAGAGTATATAAAAATTAATGTTTGGAAAAATTGTATTTTTCAGTTGAACGTGTAAAGGAAGAAAATCTTAATGTTGTTTGCATTCCAACTTCATTTCAAGCTCGTCAGCTAATATTGAATAATCATCTTACACTGGGCGATTTGGAGAAATATCCTAAAGTAACAAATAATGTTTTATCTATGTTATTTACAAAAATAATATTTTTATATTATTACTTAAATATTAACAGTTAGATTGTGCAATTGATGGAGCAGATGAAGTTGATTCTGACATGAATCTCATTAAAGGTGGAGGAGGCTGTCTACTTCAAGAAAAGATTGTTGCATCCTGTGCTAATCAATTTGTTATAATAGCCGATTATACGTAAGTGTTGCAAAAGTATTTGATGTATATGTTTACTTTTATTTATAATATTTAATAATTTTAGGAAGAATTCTCAACAACTTGGTGAACAATACAAGAAAGGTATTCCTATTGAAGTAGTTCCTATGGCATATACTGCCATTCAAAAAAGAATTGAAGATAATTATGGTGGACTTGTACAAGTTAGAATGGCTTTGGCTAAAGCTGTAAATATTGTCCTTAATAAATTTTTTTCTATGTCGATAAATATGTATTATACAAATTGTATTATTTATGAATCTTCTTTTAGGGTCCAGTTATAACAGATAATGGTAATTTCATCCTTGATTGGCATTTTCCACCAGGTCTGAGCAATTGGAATAAAATTAATACAGAGATCTCAATGATGCCTGGAGTTGTTGAAACAGGACTTTTTATAAAAATGGTTAAAAAAGTGTTCTTTGGAATGCCTGATGGTAGTGTTAAAGAACAGTCTTAAAATATAAATTAAATATTAGGTTATATGTTTTATAATGTTGGTACTATTGACTTAAATTTATTTTAAAGTTTGGACAAAAGAGTTTAGAAAATCCTAGTTTTTCTTATGTGAAATGATAATGCATTTTCATACTTGCCATTGATTCACATTTTCATTACATTCACATATCTTTATGTTATTTTTTATTATTTTAAAGTTTGGACAAAAGAGTTTAGAAAATCCTAGTTTTTCTTATGTGAAATGATAATGCATTTTCATACTTGCCATTGATTCACATTTTCATTACATTCACATATCTTTATGTTATTTTTTCTACAAGTGAATCTTAAAAGAGATTGTGTTCTACAGACTGAGATACTTTTATCTATTTATATTTTAATTTGTGGAAAACCGGAACATTTAAAATACTTGACAAGTATTGAGTTTTCCGTTTTTATGATATACAAGTGAATCTTAAAAGAGATTGTGTTCTACAGACTGAGATACTTTTATCTATTTATATTTTAATTTGTGGAAAACCGGAACATTTAAAATACTTGACAAGTATTGAGTTTTCCGTTTTTATGATGATCTTTATTTTACACATGTTACGAATGGTGCTCAAATAATTGTATATATTATTTGTATAATAGTCACTTAATGTAAAATCAAAAGTTAAAGAGATATAAAAATGGAAATTTTTATTTAATATGGTATTTCATTCCTATTTTACAATTCATTATTCCTACATAAAAATTACAAAAATACTATTACGAATTTATTTTTATTAATTTTTTTGGTTTCGAAATATTTTATGAAGAAGTTTTGATGAAATATTTTATGTATTTTATGCATAGATAAAATAAAAATTGGAAAAAGTTTATTTCGCCCGAACAGGGACTCGAACCCTGGACCCTCAGATTAAAAGTCTGATGCTCTACCGACTGAGCTATCCAGGCACTTGAGAATTGGTTGTCTGTAATCTTTTGATGACTGAAATTTACAGTAAAAATTTTTATTCATATATTTTTTAATTTTAATTAATTAAATAATGCATATGTGTAAAGAGAGTTAATTTTTTTATTTTATTTATTTTAGTATAGAATATCATATATGGATTCAATAATTCTTTTTATTAGTATTTATTTATTTTTATTCAGTCTTAATAAGCTCAATATAGATGTTTTTACAAAAAGAATATAATGTTTGCTCAAGTAATATTCATTCAATTTATACGCGAGAGTCATATATCAAGAATAATACTGCTCTGTAAGTATATATCTCTTATTCATAAGCTATGAACCTGTCGTGATTTACAATATTAAATTGATTATGATCAAACATATATATGACATAATATTAAAAAATTAACGTAGAATGAAAGAGAAAAGGAGAACCAGCAGGAATGAAAAGTTGGAAAAAAGGTCAAATGTGTTTTGAAGGGAAGAGATATGAAAGTTTAATATCAAATTTTATTTATAAATTTTGTTGGACGTATATTATAATAAAAATAAACAATTCACACGCGTAACGTGATACATCACGTATGAATTATTTAATGTTTTTTTTTCCAAATTTCTCTATATTCAATAGTGATTTCCATTCGATGTACAACAAATTAAACAATCAAAGTAAAAAAGCTTAAAAATTTGAATGAAAGAAAGCGAATAAGGAGCAGCTTGCTAAGGGTTGAACAACTTTAATGTAACTCAGCGGGTTCTGATGTGCGAACGTTGTAAGTACTTAACCCCGGCTGCTTTTCTTTGATTTACAGTTTCTTATCGGTGAGCTTTTCATAAGCTGCTTCTTACCCTGATTGTTCTGTTATGTTTCGATCTTCCGTTTTCAGCCTTTTGCATATTTATCAAATACAGTTTGTCACTTCTTTCAATGGACACATAAGTGGGAGAACGCCACAGGGGATAGAGCCATTAAAACCTTTGCTTGAAACTATTCCCTGAGAACTTATATTTGTTGATACAGATTTGTCGTACAGAAACGAAGTTACTTAATAGTGAAGTTGAATATGAAAGAAATAAATAAACAGATAGAAATTTATTATATTTTGTAAAATATTTGAATATCTCAAAAGGTTTCGTTTCAATATATCGCATACTAAACCACTGCATATGTATACAATGACTTACGAAAGCGTTTTGCAAATTTCGCGATACATACATAAAAACATGAAAACGCGTGAATATTCAAATACTTTCGTAAGCCACGATCTTCGTATACGTTGTATTGTGTAAATACTTTAATCTTTCACGCATCAGTAGTTATAACGATCGAAATGACATGAATAAGACGCATGCAAATGCATAGTTTCTATGTTTCGTGGACCGTTCGTACTGTAGAATATATTTGAGACTAACCACATTCTACGTAAAGAACGTTAAATGTACCGTCCCATGGACATTACGAACAGTCATGCGTTCCTCCTGGCGCATGTATTTACGTTCTCGAGCGCCACCGAAGGAGGGGGTGGTATTTGAAGAGCTGAAGCGCGATTTCATCCCTCATACGCAGACTTGACTCCTTCCGTGAGTAACAAAGATTTTATCAAAAGACCATAAGACAACTGATAAAGTGTAACTTTGTGTTTCGACAAGGATATATCCTTAAGGTAGCAACCTTTGGGCGCTAAAAATTCGACATGAAGGTAACTCTTTTAATGTATATCTTCGTTTTTTAATTCTTTAAAACATTTTTATTTTAGTTTATTTTTATTTTAGTTTCCTTTCGTTTAAATAATGCAATTTTGTGCAAGACAGTTCTATTAATATTACATACAGCGTGTCACAATGCTACTTCTCTGTTAAAATTCCACTTGATAAGATTTTGTGCGCTTGAACTTTGTAGAAATATTCTCCACGCACGTATTATTAGTCATTAAATGTGTATATTATTATATTTATATTAATTTTATTATAACAACATATAATATTATATTTATATTAATATTATTATAACAATAAAAAGTTTCTAATTACTAGTTGATAACATCGTAAAGGATCGCGGAATTTTTTCCAATTTGCTTTCTCGATTAACTATGTAATTGCGTTAACTATGTACTGTCTGTTACGATCGTCAACAAAGAAAATTGAAAAAAAAGATTAAAAAGTTGATAACATCGTAAAGGATCGCGGAATTTTTTCCAATTTGCTTTCTCGATTAACTATGTAATTGCGTTAACTATGTACTGTCTGTTACGATCGTCAACAAAGAAAATTGAAAAAAAAGATTAAAATTGAAAGTAATAACGAACGTTTTACTTAGCAGTGAATATTAAAATATAATAGAACTTGTAATTATTTTTAATTACATTATCGAACTGTTGCAGTCTATCTCATCGGTATATTATGTTGCAAACAAAGTTAAGAACTTTTTATTTGCATGTATGAACGTATCGCTCGGAGGAAGGATCGACCGGCTGATATCGTTCGACATTAATTAACCGCAGTACAAACCTGATTAAAGTCATAAGCAGATTATAACAGTTAACATGTTTGAAAGGTTCACGTACGATATTTATATAATCAACATGCTTATTGGTAATTACGCGTGGCCCCTATAATTATTGAGATTCTCGTTTCTGGATTTTAATCGTTTTCATTACGGGTTCATTAACGATCGCTGTTATGAAATGTTCCATGGATAACANGTTGATAACATCGTAAAGGATCGCGGAATTTTTTCCAATTTGCTTTCTCGATTAACTATGTAATTGCGTTAACTATGTACTGTCTGTTACGATCGTCAACAAAGAAAATTGAAAAAAAAGATTAAAACTGAAAGTAATAACGAACGTTTTACTTAGCAGTGAATATTAAAATATAATAGAACTTGTAATTATTTTTAATTACATTATCGAACTGTTGCAGTCTATCTCATCGGTATATTATGTTGCAAACAAAGTTAAGAACTTTTTATTTGCATGTATGAACGTATCGCTCGGAGGAAGGATCGACCGGCTAATATCGTTCGACATTAATTAACCGCAGTACAAACCTGATTAAAGTCATAAGCAGATTATAACAGTTAACATGTTTGAAAGGTTCACGTACGATATTTATATAATCAACATGCTTATTGGTAATTACGTATATCGTTCGACATTAATTAACCGCAGTACAAACCTGATTAAAGTCATAAGCAGATTATAACAGTTAACATGTTTGAAAGGTTCACGTACGATATTTATATAATCAACATGCTTATTGGTAATTACGCGTGGCCCCTATAATTATTGAGATTCTCGTTTCTGGATTTTAATCGTTTTCATTACGGGTTCATTAACGATCGCTGTTATGAAATGTTCCATGGATAACAAGGACAGCTTTTATTTCATTTGAAACATTTAAATATCCTTTTAAATATTCTTCAATTATCTCTAGGTAATCAACAACGTTTGCTGTATTTTCATATTCGTATGCTTAATGAACGCGGCACATTCTGAGGGACCACAGGACAAGGTAAATTATTATCTTGCAAGCGAACAATCCTAGTAATTATACTGATAACTGATAATGGAACAAAATAAATCATTAGATCGAGCAACAGTTCTTAGACACTTTCACGACGGACGAATCGCTGAAGATCAAAAGACCTTTTTGCAATGCATTCACCGGTAAGGGAAATTTAATTTTCAATCTGTCGTCGAATATAATCAAAGGGCTCGTCTCAAAGAAGACTTTTGTTGACGTTTTTTTTTTTGTCCTCCTCCATGGAAATGAAAAAATACCGCGGCATCTTTAATCTTTCTTCAATGCAAATATTTGTCTAAAAAAATTAACAAGGATCGCTCTTGTTACGAGCGCCTCAAATATTTTAAAATAATAAACTGATTCTAGGGTGCGGAAGAAAAAGGAATTTCCATGAGAATCCAGTGGAATCTCCGGATGTAAGGGCAAGTGGCAGCATCCGACTTCCAATTTCCATTTACAAGGCATTACTGAAGGCAGCAGCTCAAAATATTCGAAACACAATTCAACGTGATATAAATGACTATCAGTTGTCAGGGATCCCTCAGGTTTATTTATCTGGCAGAATACCCCTTCACAAGAGATTTGACATTCCACCAACNGAATCTCCGGATGTAAGGGCAAGTGGCAGCATCCGACTTCCAATTTCCATTTACAAGGCATTACTGAAGGCAGCAGCTCAAAATATTCGAAACACAATTCAACGTGATATAAATGACTATCAGTTGTCAGGGATCCCTCAGGTTTATTTATCTGGCAGAATACCCCTTCACAAGAGATTTGACATTCCACCAACATCCTTAAATTAACTCGATCGTTTGGATCTATCGATGATACGAATTACTCGCGAAAAAAAAAAAATATTCAAAATGTGTGAACGTTGTTTTCTTCCTTTATCACTCTTCGAATGAAGGATTTATTTAAACCTAATGCAAGATACAGTCTGATTCATTGACAACTATTATATTTTTCTTTTACATAATTATCGGATATTTTACATAATATGTACATTTAATGAATACCCGAATAAAGTTAATTGTAGATTAATGTTGTTTGAAAGGATTATTACGTGTGTGCCTAACACAACTATTATATTTTTCTTTTACATAATTATCGGATATTTTACATAATATGTACATTTAATGAATACCCGAATAAAGTTAATTGTAGATTAATGTTGTTTGAAAGGATTATTACGTGTGTGCCTAACATCTGACATAATCTGATTAAATCGTATTTTCCAACATTGTATAAGAGAAAAATATTAATTTTTTACTTCTTGCCAAAACTTCGATCGAACTTTCTGCTAAATTAAAAAACAAAAAATATATTTATTTATATTATTTTAAAAATTTACGTAAGTCTGTAATAAACAGCTGACATCTCACTCGACTCGAAAATTAGATTAAATGAAGTTTAAAATATA
>NIPQ01090292.1:0-11963 GCA_002806875.1 Lepidotrigona ventralis hoosana
CAAAATTTTCAACATAGTAGTTTAATCTGTAATAATCATTTTTTCCACTTTTCGAAAACTTTCCAACATTCGAATGATGGAACATTTCACTTCATCTATATATTTCCTCATTAGGGAAATACATATCTCAAATACATGAGATTACACACGCGATAACGTGAATTTAATTTCCGTTGGCGATAGTTTTCGAGAATTGAAGTATTCGTCAACGACAAAAAACACACGGTCGGGGAATTGAAATTGCAAAGAAAACGCAACAGGGTTAATACCGGTTTTCAATGGAGATCTGATTTTATTCTAATTCTTGCAATAATGCAGGATTAAATATATTCGTCAACGACAAAAAACACACGGTCGGGGAATTGAAATTGCAAAGAAAACGCAACAGGGTTAATACCGGTTTTCAATGGAGATCTGATTTTATTCTAATTCTTGCAATAATGCAGGATTAAATATCAAGGCTAAATTGGTCGTGGATAACGAGCTGATAGCGATTGGCTATGTAATTTGGAGCGAATGTCCCGTTTAATTTCATCATCGCGGTTAATTGCGGTCTGCTAATCGAACGAAATATATAATCGACGGAAGTTTGGGAGGTTCGAGTGTACGAACGCAACGGGAGATCAGCATGGTTCCAACCTTGTACAAGCAGCCAGTTTGTTTAACATTCGTGTCTGCATTGTTTGAAACGCCTGCGCGAATTTCCTCGGGAATGGACGTGGCAGTGGTAGGGGTAGCGCGGGATTCAGGGTCGAAATTGCACGGTGGTTGAAAAGCATCGGACATCAGTCGAGGACAGGCGGTCTCGCGTTTAAGTGGTCTATCAATTCCATGTCGCCTTTGGTCCTGTTCTTTCATTACGGAGTTCTGGCCATCATTTTCGGGAACGGTGAGTCGTTTCTCTTCTCTTCCTTCCCGTGTACGTTCAGCTCACGATGCTTTCTTCCCAGAATATTTTACGAATATTCAATATTAATAAGTAAAAGTTTAGATTTAATTTCGATCGTTTTTATTTCTGAAGAAGAAAAGAGAGGAATCGAGAAAGAANTGAAACGAACGCTTCTACCATGCGGATCGGAAACACTATAATGGATATCTTTGATGTAGAGAAAGGAATTAAATTCGTGGTTAAAGACGAGATGGGTCATCATTTGTGAAATGATGCGATAGTCATCGTGCAATTCGGCTCGATTTTCCTCGATTGATAAAACCTATGAAATGATATTTTATTGAAGGCAGGCAATCAATATATTCACGCTGTTTTCCATGGATATTTGTCCTGTCACACATAACTTGTGAGAATTTAAACTGAGAGAATATATATATAATTTTCTGTAAATTTAGTAAATTTATTTATTAAGGGCTAAGAGAATGACTGTAACTTTCTTTTATTCGTCTATAAACTTGGATTAAAAAATATTATTTGAAATAATAATTTATACGTATCCGATAACGCGACGATGTTCAATACTTATGAATGGCGGCGTGCATTAAATCGAAAAGAAGTAAGGTACATCGAAAACGAAAAATCCATTATTGGGAGGGCAGTGCAGTGTGTACGACACACATAAAATTTAATTCCCGTGAATATTGGAAGGATTCCATACATACTTGGTTTTGCAGGTTTTGGGGATGAACACGAATACAGACTGACGAAATATCTGCTCGATGGGTACGACGCCGGTGTACGACCAGCTAAAAATTCCTCCCAACCGTTGGCAGTCGTCTTTGGCCTTTCTCTTCATCACATAATCGACGTGGTGAGTACCGATCATTTGAATGACTCTACATTTCACAAATTTCTACATTTTAGTCGTCGGATATTTTTAGCGTACGTGCAGAAAATTTCGATTGAAAAGAAAGCGAGAGATACAAAAAAAAAAAAAAAAAAAAAAAGNTATCTCCTCTCGACGAGATAGATTTTCGGCACTCGATGCAATGTTCTACAAGACCTCTTTTCCGGGGGCGGTCAGTTTCTCCAATTTCTCAAGAAACTCAATGCTCCCGCATCTAGACTAGATTTTTCAGTCACGACTTCTCGAACGTGTTAAAGCACCAAGGAAAGAGCCACGACTCGTACGGTGCTGTTGATGGCGGCGAAATAAATATTACGTATAGCCGCGCTAGAACACGAGGTAATCTGGAAATCGTGGAAACGAGTAGAAAGCGACGAGTACAATTGCCAGCCGATTCGTGCATGAAAGTTGCTTGTTCCTTCGACATGTTGAAAAATGGGAAATTCAGGTCGGGCTGTGAAACCCGTATTAACTTGCACTTCGGTAAAAGTATCGGTATTCCGACCATACGCCATTTAGTTACACTGGCTCGCTTACAATTGATCAAATATTTCGAGTATTCGTATCAACAACGAAATAACAACACACGAAATTATTTCTTCTTTCTGAAATGTTTCGCGGGAATTTCACAGAAGTATCAGATAAAAATCGTCACTCTTTCTCTTATCATTATAAGAACAGTGTATATCAAGCGAAGCGATTGATTAATTTTCTGGAGAATAGAAAATAAATTGAAAGAAATTTGCAACTTAGTTTACTGTATGAACATAGTAATACCAAATTCTGACTTTTCACATTAGTGTATAATAATTATGAAGCTATGTGAGATATTTAAAAAAAAAAAAAGTTAAATTGAAAGTTGATCTACACGATGATGGTTGGAAAAATTTTCAAGTGTTAAAAGAAAAAGATTCGTATTATATAACTTTGCAGTAATATCGGTCAACGATGTTCAAATCGAATTTCCTTTCTGCATCTCAAAGATGTATTTTCTATAAGCATCAAAAGTCAAAAATATAGATATCCTTTATTTTTTAACAGGAAAAATTTGTTCAATTATTAGCATCGCATAAACAACATTTACGCAATGTGGCAAATTTGTTCCATTTTCCCTTGTGTATCAATTTATATTCGTTACGATGTATCTATTTCTTTTCACGTTTGGTAAGACGATGCCGCAGACTTTGAATCCTGAGGAAGAATCCTCAGAATCTCGTGGGAAATAGTCGAGACTGGGTAATCGGAAATACCTAAGATAAATTGCTCGAAGAGCGTGCAAAAGTCCGATGGAAGCGTTCGAAGATTTGTCTCTCCTAGCTACGTATACCTAACGAGAGTTGTTCCTTCATTTGCCATTTCTTTCGACGATGCGATGATAAATCTCTGATTCGCAATTCTGATAATTTTCTGCTAATTTCGGGGGAATTTTTATTTTTAGGACGAGAAGAACCAGATACTGACAACCAACTGTTGGGTGACGCAGGTCTGGACCGACCATCATTTGAAATGGAACGCCTCGGAATTTGCTGGGATTCAAGTGATCCGCGTTCCTTACAATCGCGTCTGGAGGCCAGATACGATCTTGTACAACAAGTAAGTGATATCTTTTCTTTTAAAATGTTTTTACGAGGTCATACTGTTCGTTTTTGCAATTGTTGAAGTAGCACTAAATCTGAGGAAATGATGAGCCTTGGAATCTAAGAGACAAACATTGTTGCTACGAACAGGCTATTTCTCTTGAAATAAAATACTAGAAAATTGTATTAGACAAAGGTTAGAGTTCTCTTTCTATGAATATACAAGAATATTTTTAAACACGAAGATTGTAGATCCTCTGATCTTTCTGCGTGTTCCCACCGAATGAATCGTCATTCTTCTTCTGTCGTTGGAAAATTTCTCAAGGAAAAATTACTATCGTATGTTATTCCCGCCCTTTCAATTTCCCAAAGATGGAACGTCGAATGTCAAGAGAGATTGAAACGTAAAATATCCGAGGATCCCACGGCGGAATTAAAAGATTGAAACCAACGTTTGCCCTATTGTCGTTGGCTCTGTTTATCCAAACGTGAAATGCTATTAAACAAAAAAAGCCAGTAGAACAATAGGAAGAATCGACGAGTACCTATCGTATGAATTGCAGAGTTGCATCAATTGTTGTACTCTGTCGATAGATTTGACCAAATGGAGTATCCACTAGTGCCAGCCGAGCGTTATGTTATAAAATAGAAGTTTTGGTATTGATTGGCTGCAGTAGAAGCGCGCTGATTTCTTCCGTCTGGCCGCTGCCTATATCTTTGGTATTTTGTTTGTAGCGCCGATCCACAGTACAGCTCGGCGGTCATCAATACGAACGTGATAGTCAGTCACACGGGCGAGGTGGTGTGGTTAAGCCACGGGATATTTCGCAGCAGCTGCGACATCAACGTGGAGTTCTTCCCTTTCGACGAGCAACGCTGCGTCCTGAAATGGGCCTCCTGGACGTACGATGGATACCAAGTAAGATCAACCTCCTTTCTTTCTTCCTTTTCATCCATTTTAGGACGAATCCCTCTGCCGCCCGGCCTGTATATTAGGCTTGTGAGTTTCACAGAAGCGTGAAAGAAACGAAGGAATTTTAGGCGATGGCTGCCGAAAACGTCGACGAGGATATCGGAGAGAAGGCAACGGGCAATTTCGAGGCCGTGAGTTCAGGCAATGGAAGGTGGAATACAGTTTTCCACGCAATTAACCCGAACGAGACTGGCGCGGTGCTGTGAGCGCGTGCTGACACCCACGAGAAACCAACACCGGTTCAGCCCCGTATATTTTATTCAAATCTTTTTTCATCGATTCTGAAATTGCCTGGCTGTGTTCTACACACTTTTTCCTTTCTTTTTCTCCTTCCTTTCTTTCTTTCTTTTTTTTTTTTATGGGGATGAAACACGTGTCGCTGTGACGTGCTAGTAAATTTTTCATTTTCGCCTCACTTTGTTCCGTGATTCAGAATTTTTGTTTTTTTTCTCTTTTTTTTCTTGAAAACACTTTTATGTGTAAATGCATGCAGTCGAAGTATTTAAGGAACAACGCCGATCGGAGATCTAATCGGACAACGTGTGCGATCTGCATCGGTCAGACTCTCGACTCTGTATTGCCCTCAATTTCACGCAGTTTCTCCCTCGGGACGATATGCAGATGAGAAAGCGATATATCGTCCGGAAGACTATCCGCTAGACGATAAAAATATCCGTGCTGTGTGGTGCAGGCAATCAGTTTGACCGAAACCTTGACACTTGACATTGGTGTCCAACAGTTTCCGTTCTAAAAAATTTTCTCGCGACTGTAACAATCTGCAGGAGTTGCTCCGAGTTTTTTTTTTTTTTTTTGTGAGAAAAGACATCAGATTTAATTTTCCATTCGACTCGGTCTTTCTTCCTCTCTGCGCGTGTCTCATCTTGAAAATTTGAACACCTAGATTAAAAGTTCACTGTAAATGCAAGGACGTTAATCGAGCTTGCATATAGACGAGCTAATGCTAGAAGGTAGAAAGAAGAAGAGAAGGGATTGAAAAAAAGCGAAGAGAGTGTAGGAAAAGATAAGTAACGAAGGAAAAAAAAATATGAGGTAGGACAGAAAGGAAAGGAAATAAAAAGAGAAAGGAGAGAAAAGAGAGAAATGAATGATAGGACTACGAAGAAAGCAGAAGAAACAGGAAAAAGAAGCAGGAGAAGAAAAAGAAAGATATGAAAAAAGGAAAGATAATGAAAGGAAAATGAACAGATGTAAAACAAAAAGGGAATGGGAAAGAAAAAATTAAATAACAGGAGAAACAAGAATGGAGAAAAAATATAATAATATAAAAAAGGTAAAAAAAAAAGGAAGAATGGAATAATGAAACCAATGAAGAAAAACGAAGGGAAAAAGGAGAAAATAGCGACGCGATCAGATATTTCCTTCTCAAAAATTTAATGATTATATTTTTATCTCAAAAAATTTATCTAATTACAATACAAATTTTTCAGAGATCCAAATATTTTTCGTGCTCATTTGCATCGAAATGAAGAAACAAAGGCGCCGTCGGGATAATTGGATTAGATACATATTTTTCAAAAAAATTTGTCTAATTACAAAAATACAAATATTTTTTCCCCGGAGATTCAAATATCTTTCTTGCTCATTTGCATCGAGATGAAGGAACGAAAGGCACCCGGTCCGGATGATCGGATTAAACACACATTTTTAAAAAAGACTTGTCCGATTGCAAAAATATAAATTTCTTTTCGAGGTTCAAATATCTTTCTTGCTCATTTGCATCGAAATGAAGGGACAAAGGCACCGCTGGGAAATTTGACAGATTTCCCGGCGTGATCAAAATAGGTTCGGTCTTTTCGAAAGTCCAGAGACGCTTAACGGTGACAAATCGAAAATGCCGGCTCGGCAGCTCGCAAAAATGGTTCGTGCAAATCGAAGCAGCTTAATCCCAAATGCGAGAAGAATTCAATGCGAGCCGTTTCTCTGCGCCGGCGAAGCTCGACGCTCGATCCCGTCCTTTCACCGAGTTTTCCCATTTCCTATCCCACGACATTGAATACATTTTGCGTGTCGCTACGTTTTTTCAACCCAAAACGCCGCAGATACGATCTTATCCAAGACCTCGTTCCTATTATCCGAGAAAAAAGTCATTTAAATTGCTCATTAGTCTGTTAGTTGAATCATCCCTCAAAGTGAGAATTTTCTAATAACACCGTCGTCAATCTTATTATCTGTAACCACTGTAGATAATTTCTCTTACACCTTGTCTAACGTCGAATCCCACTTGCCCAAATTTACCTGTTAAAAATGACGAAGTTCAGCTATTAAAACCCCTCGACGCTCTATATAATCCTTTTTTTCTTTTCTTCTTTTTTTTCCCCAAAAGTCTGACGAACAACGTCAAAGGGAAAATCGCGAAAAAATTCGACTCCTTCGCTAGAGGGAAATTCCTTTTTTTTTTTTTTGCGAATGTACAGTTGCACCTCGCCGATGGAACGCCGTCACGTCGAATATGCTCTTTTCACATCGGGCTCGTTTTTGCCTTATCCGGTACCTGTCTACCGATTGTCTGCGCGAGATATACTGACGTGTAATCGCGAAAGCCCTGTTCCATCCCGTTGGATTTAATTCGAGCCGACGCTTTAACGCTTTAATCTAGCTTCCAGAATCTATACCCTCCCCCACTCTCTTTGGCGAGAGGGAGAAGGAGAGGGATGGGAGATAATTGCTCATCGCCAAGATATAACAAAAGTAAAATACATCTTTCTTGAGCTCGAAATATGTATCTTCCCCTGTGATGCTATTGTCGTTGAATAACACTAAAATGCAATACGTGCTCGTGCAGCTGGAGCTGGAGAGGCAAAGCGAGCAGGGAGACGTGAGCAATTACCAAGCAAACGGTGAATTCGACCTGGTCAATTTCTCAGCGAGAAGAAACATCGAGTACTACTCCTGTTGTCCGGAACCGTATCCAGATATTACCTACGAGATACGGCTACGACGACGACCGACATTTTACGTCTTCAACTTGATACTTCCGTGTATACTGATCAACAGTGTCGGTAAGCATCGAGTACATCCACTGTTTCTTCTCTGTTAGAATTGTTAAAATTATTGACATTATTATTACCAAAATAACGAGTTACTCTCGCAACAGTTCGTATGAATTTCATCCACTTAAGCTAGATTTTAATTAACGCTCGTAGAGCAAGCAGATTCGCGCTTTGAACATGATTTCTTATTACGCGAGCGAGAAATTACTCCAATTGTCCTTGTAAAAATTCGTACGAACGGATATTATCAGTCAAATATAGCTATTTAATATATTTAGGATAATAATATATTTAGGCACAAATTGAAAACTCATTGTTCTACATGTTGATAGAAAGATGAGAAAATTTGCACGATCGCGATGATACATATTCAGGCAAACTCTAGTCCTTATTTATAAGATAGTAGGTCAAGCGTTCTTATCGACTCTAAAGAGGAAATTTCATTAAAACTCTCCAGTTGTAAAGTCACTATACGAANTTTTTTTTTTTTTTTTTTTTTTTTTTTTTAATCTATATTCCTGATAATATAACAGAGGTGTTTTAATCTTCAAAAGGAACCGAGCATGATTATGACCGATTGACAAAGGAATCCAAGTTCTTCACCGTTCGACGGGAAAAATTTCTACGGAATTTTCCCTTGGCACTTTTTTTTATTTCTTTCTTTGATACGGTGGAAGAAGTTCGACGCTCGTACGACATTTAAGAATGCCTTTTGTTCGATATTCTATGACGAGAAATCCCATTTGGCTGGGCTTGAACCTTCGTTTTACCTGCGTATTCCGTTTGCTCAGCCCTGTTGGTATTCTACGTGCCGTCTGAATCGGGGGAAAAAGTCACCCTCGGGATTTCAGCGCTTCTCTCTATGACGGTCTTCCTAATGACTATTCGCGAGACACTGCCGCCCACGGAGAAAACACCATTGATAAGTGAGTATTTTTAATCAAGGATAATCGTCTTGAAACGGATAAATGGGAACACATACTAATTTAATTTTACTTGAGACAATGACAAAAATCGTAGTTTGATATGACTGGAGATTATTTTTGAAATATTTCATGTAGTAAGTAACGTT
Source organism: Lepidotrigona ventralis hoosana (assembly GCA_002806875.1). Lineage (NCBI taxonomy): Eukaryota > Metazoa > Arthropoda > Insecta > Hymenoptera > Apidae > Lepidotrigona > Lepidotrigona ventralis. Next base: position 8,430 of record NIPQ01090292.1, read on the forward strand.
TGAATTACGTGAAAATGTTTTAAGATACTTTACGCTCTCTGCAGCCAAATTATGTGAAAAGCGAAGCAAAGGGAAGAGAAATACAATAAAAAGAGATTTACGATCATTATTTATCTCCATTGAAATGTGAAATTTTCCTTCCAGCAGTGTTGTGTTAAAAGAATGAAAACTTTCTTTACATCTAGATTCTCACTCGAAGAATCAGTGGTACACTTTGTTTGAGATACACGTAACACTAAACAAATTGACAGACGAGGGAGATGTGTATTTTATATTTTTTTCCTTCTCATAGAGTTCCAACATAGTTGTAAACTATGATAAAAAGAAACTACGAAACTTTGGAGAAACTGTGATGATTTGGAAATTTTATTAAAGACTAAATTACATTTTATTTACATTTACCGACTTGACTTTTAGTTTCGCGATTATAGAAGTTTCTGCTTAAGAAATGACCCAATTAATAAGTTAAAAAAGTGAATCACCGTAAGACGAGCTGTAACAAAGTTAAATAAATAAACGAAAAAACTGGTTTAATTTCCAATTATTGCCAATTCAGTGAGAACCAAGCCATAGTTTAATCACAATGTTATAAATACTTCAATTTAATAATACAGTGCTGAAACTTGATAGATTAAAGATGTCAGTCAAATCAAAGTGCTTCGTATTTCCATACTATTTTATAATTTCTTACCTCTATAGAGTTTACGTAAATATTTCTATTATTTGAATTATTATTTGATCACTGATAATATCGATATCGACAATGGCACAGTTGCGTTGGTTGAAAATTTTCAGGCGTCTTCTTTGAAAGTCTTCCGATACCAATACAAATGAATCACGTTTAATCAGTTGCAAAGCATCGTGCGAGAGATCCGCGGCTAAACTACGTAATTGGAAACTTATTTAACAATTAATTTACACAGAAACGCGAAAACACTCCACGCAGTGTGAATTAATTCGAGTTAATGGCCAATTTGCATCGACACAAATTATCATTATTGTCATTTTCAGGTCTTTATTACGGTGTCAGTATATGCCTGGTATCGTTCGCTTCAGGATTAGCGGTGGTCACCTTGAATCTTCATCATCGTGGGGTTCAAGGTACCAGAGTGCCCGGTATCGTTCGGTCGTTGGTTTTGGACAAGCTCGCCAGGATAGTGTTTCTTAATTTCCAGGAAGAGAAAAGATCGGTGAGTTTCATTTCTATTATTGAAAACACACATTCTTGGAATATTTTTAAAAATTCATCCTCTTACTTGAATGACAAATCATACGCATATTAGTAAGAATCCCTTTTGTTAATGAATTTTCTGAGTGTAAAAAAAAAAAAACAATTCGGTCGAATGTAACCCAAAGGACGTGGCAGATTTAAATGAACTCTTCTGTCCATTGATTTTTCATTTAAGTGTAAAATTTTATCACATGAGAGAGAAATATTTAGCAAATAGAATTTATTTATTTATTGTTCGAGAGTATTTACTGTACATAATTTGCGTTAGGAGCCAGTCGAGCCGCCCAGAAGAAAAAACAATTGCCCACTGCACTGCAAACCGGAGTTGGCCCAGTCGCAGTCGTCGCCCAAGTTTGTGACCAGAAGAGAGGAAAGTAACAGCAGCAGCCCTAGTTTAGGTGAGCAACATGAAATTCGAGCAACTTGATCTCTATAACTTGGGAGGAAATCTTTAGATCTTGGGAAAGAGAGCAGCCTGGAAGCTCAGTGGTTGCGCGTACTAGGAAGAGTGCACGCGACGATCGAGAGGAACGAAAAGCGACTAGCGGAGCAGGATCGTCGCGAACGAATGGAATTAGATTGGAAACAGGTCGCACTGGTCAGCGATCGAGCGCTACTTTGCGTTTTTTTCTTGACAACGATCGTCAGCACCACCGTCATCCTCTGTGGCTCTCCACCAACGAACATCGCCAAAGAGGGTTAGATTCGAGAGGGACGCTGATAGGAAAATTGAGTTAACCGAGCACGAGATTCGAGTAACTTCGTTTCGAATAAGATCGATGGATTAGGTATCGAGCATTGGTAATTATAAGTAATCTTTAGAGATAAGATGTATATCGTTCGTCTACTGGAGATAAACTGCTGCGAAAATAAATTTTTTCTGTTTTGTGACAATGTGTTTTTTTTTTATTAATTTCAGATATACTCTATATAAAAATTCCATAAATAACAAGTGCTTGAATACATTTAAATATCAAGAAAGAACTTCCAAAGATATAAAAGGCATTCTTCTCAATAATAATCAGGTACAGGTGCACAGGCTATTTTTACAAAGTCTTCATATTTCACTTGTCCATTTAGAGATACGTTTGCTTCTCTAAAAATCTGCTCCACTAAGAATCAGAGATAAATGAATTTAATAATCATATTAATAATAATCAAAATATATTCCAACAAAAAACAGTTGTTGGAATATATTTTGAAAATTAATTGAGAAAACCAACCTTCTTTGTTACTTAATTGCTCACCCCAATGGAGCAACATGTGTGCTAATTGTCTAGCAGGTATAGTACCAGTCCTAAATTTATCCGCAGCTTGGAAAGCATCTATCACTTCCTTTGGCAGATCTTCAGCTCTGGTTTGTAAATGCATAACTTCCAAGAAATCAGCGAAAGACATTTTCCCTCCTATGGTTGAGAACCCGTGAGTGTAACATTTACATTATAGATTTACTTATCCATACATTACTTATCCATATACATACCTTTGTCCTTTAAATATTTATTTAATTCTGCAATAGTCGGACTTAATCCTAATGATCTCATAATGATAGTAAGTTCATCCAGAGTGCGTATTTGGCCATTCCTTGCAAAGAGATAAAAACATTCTCTAAATTCTATAAAAGAAGAATACATTTTCATTTACAAGTAACAATCTCAAGTAACAAAATAAAGAATTTCATACTGTACCATCTATATCTTCTTCCCGAAAGTAGCGAGCCTAAAATCCAAAATATTGAATTAAACATTTAATTACAAAATTAATATTTTAATAATATAAAATTGTACCATAGTATGAAACTTTATATAGAACACACTTGACAAAATGTTCTAACTTTGCTTTATTCTTTTACGTGTCAAATAGCGTTATCTGAGATAAAGTTAGGTTATGTTATTACTTTCGACATAACCTTACTTGACACATTCATTGTACAGAGGCGACACCCTCGAGTGCAGCGTGCATTAATCGCAACAATCAGTTATCACTAGCGATCGATCGATCCTCATTTAAATTTCGCATAGAAATTCTATACATAACCTTACTTGACACATTCATTGTACAGAGGCGACACCCTCGAGTGCAGCGTGCATTAATCGCAACAATCAGTTATCACTAGCGATCGATCGATCCTCATTTAAATTTCGCATAGAAATTCTATCTACTTTTAATGTTACAGTGTAACGTTATAAATAATGCTGAAGGTATAAAATTTTACTGCGAACCTCTTGTTATTAATTTAATAAACATCCCAAATAAATACTTACGAAACAATTTTAAATCAGAATGAGAAATTCAATTACAAT